>PVLC010011356.1:0-47401 GCA_004027655.1 Graphiurus murinus
TTCAAGGGCTTTGAGCTGTGTCATTAGGTTATTTATTTGGTGAGTTTCCGTTCGTCTTATGTGGGCACTCAGTGCTATAAATTTTCCTCTTAGTACTGCCTTTAAGGTGTCCCAGAGGTTTTGATATGTTGTGTCTCTGTTTTCATTGGTTTCTAGGAATTTTTTAATTTCCCCCCTTACTTCTTCTATGACCCATTCAATGTTTCATGTTGGTAGTTTCTATTTGCTCCAGTTAGGATTTATTGATATTTTCTTAGGTAATAGTTACTCTGCTATAAATCCCATCCACTGTATTTCTTTACTTTAAAAATTGTATTCTTGATTACCAGAAGTAGCACCTGACTTTTTAAATTTGTCTATTTCTTTCCTTGTGATATTCATGCCTTCCTTTAATTCCTAATCATATTTATTATCATTTTTAGTCCTTATCAGCTAATTGCTTTATTTATCCCCTTTCTGTGTCTGTTTCTATTGACTGAAGTTTCTACTGGTTATGGGTCATAGTTTCTTGATTATGTCTTTAGTGATTTTTTTTATTTGATGCTAACTTGTAGATATGATGTTGAACATATGGATTTTACTGTTTTCTGAATAGTGTATGAAATTTTACTTGGGCTGATATTATGTTACTTGCAAATCAACTTTATATTTCCAATATTTGCTTAGAAAAAATCTATAGGAGCTTAAACTTGAAAGCTATTTTAACCATACTTCAAGGTTTATACCCTTCTGGGATTTTGATTAATTTTATGGTGTTCCTGGGGGATTTCCTAATGTGGATAAACTTAAATGTGTCCCAGGCCTGTGTAACTTTTGAAGATTGTTAAACTTTCAGTTTATCTTCCACTCTTAGCCTGGATACATGGAATTTCACATTGTGCATGCATAACTTATTTTTCATGGAGTCCTATGCAGATTTTGGGGGTTATTATTCCACAGAGGTTTCTGTTTTGCAGGAAACAGCCTTGAAAATTATCAGTGGCTTATTTTCCTGGAATCAGATATTTTCTTTTTCTTTTCTTTTCTTTTTTTTTTCTCAACTCAGCAGGTACTCAGTGCTATGTTTGGGTTCCTTCTCTCTACTACACCATCCAAAAAGCAATTCCACACAGAAATCTGGTACAATTGAAGAATTACTTCTTTGTTTCTCCTCTTTTATAGATCATAAAGCTGTGTTACTAGTTGTCCAATATCTGAATATAGTCTAGTTTTTTAGTTGCTTGTAGTAGGAAAACTTACAGTAAGGATACTACTTTGTCATGATATCAGTGTCACCAATACCATTTTTGTTCATGCACAACCAACCTATGTGCTATCTAAAGCTTTGGTGATTAATTATTTCCCCCAAAGATGCTCTATATTATTTATGAAAGTTTCTACCAACCTCTTGGCCCCATTACACGCACTGTTATGTTTAAGATTTTTTTTTCTTACCTGAATAATGTCAATAGATATTTTTTGGTTGATTTATTGGCCAGTGTGCTGACTGCATACAGTTGTGTAATCAGACCACCAGAAAAAAACAATCAAGTTGGAACATGTGAGGAAACGAAAACTATCAATGCCAGATGTATATCCATTCTTCAATGACCTCCCTTAGATGTTGTATTTTCTTTAAGTCTGTATATATGTGCTCTTAAGGGAGAAAGTGTGAAGTGTTAATCTTGGAACTTGCTTGGCATGGTGGCACACATCTGTATCTCATTGTTTAGAAAGTTGAGACAGGAGGATCACATGTTACAGGACAGCATAAGCAAAATAGCAAAACTCTCAGCAACCTAAGGAGACCCTATTTCCAAACAAACAAAACTGTTAAAAGTCTAGGAGTGTAGCGTGGATATAGCATGTCCCTGGGTTAAATCCCCAGTACCACAAAAAATAATTCTTGGAATTGATAAAAGATTGTATTTTCTCACTACATCATAGCAACTTTGTATAAGAGTGTTCAACTTCCAGGGCATTCAGGGCTAGTCCAAATGAGCAAAGATTTGGTGGCCTAATTATATGTTCTCTGAGGAAGAGCTTGTTCCTGCCTTGAAATAAGCTACTGATTTTTTGTTTGTTTGTTTTTTATTTTTGGTAGAGGAGACAGGGTTTGAGAGGAAATAGAAGTGTAGCACAAGCCAGTAGTCACCCCATATTAGAAGAGACCTTCTCTACCCCTGTTTTCCCCAACCTTCTTCTTTTCAGCCATGGAATGTCGGAAAACCAACACAAGTTCTCATGATAAGTAACACAAATTATATCAAGCACACTGCTCTCAAATCAGTAGTCCGAGCCCTAACCACCACCAATAGAAGCTTATGCACCTGGAAATCTTAACCTTCATTTATTGTTTTCTTTTGTGTGTGTGTGTGTGTGTGTGTGTGTGTTTCTCTAAAAGAATCGTTCCTGCTACATCTTTTATTGCCTCTACTGTGATTTCTAACATCATTTCCATAATGTGGATGTCTTGAGTTTATTAATATCAAATATTCTAGAGAAAAATGATGGTAAAATATTTTTTAAAAACTTGTATAAATTCTCCAGGTTCCCATTTTTTTCTGCAACTCATGTTAAAAGATGAATATGTATTTATTCAACTATGAACTCATTTTAGGTTTTGATATATATATATATATATATATATATATATATATATATATATAGTTTTGAGATATATACACACACATACACACACACACACACACACACACACATATATATATACATATATATATATATATATATATATATATATATATATATAGTCTCATTACTTCTTTCAAACAATTAACCCAGACCTGCATTTTTGAAGCATTAAAGAAAATATTGCTTTTTTTATGTTTAATTCAATGCATTCTCACCAAATTTATGCTTGGGTAATTTGGGATGAAATGAAATCTTGGACAAACCATCTCTTAATCTTCACAGTGTTGAGATTTAGAGGAGGGAGAATCTACAGATGCACGTTATTTTATTTATCACCACAGTTCTGCTTGGCACTCTCCAATCTGCAATAACCAACTTATTTTAAATAATTTCTGTGTTCATAGTGCTATAGAAGCCTTACAAGTGCTATGAGATAACAGATAGATGATTAATATAATAAGGGTCAGTGAACAGAGAGGCAGAGTGAGAGAAAACTAAAGGTATTTTTAGTTGGAAAACAGAAAGCATCTCTAGCAATCAGGTTTGGAGTAACTTCAAAAGAATAGGACATGTATTTTTGCTTCGTTCCAATGTGCAGTTTTGCAAAAGTCACCATTAAAGACTTAAGATACATTTGATATGCTTTCAAATAGATGTTCCATTCTTTAAATCACTATGACTAATATCTGTTAACACCCACCCCCAGGCTCTAGTACCGGTTCCATTCATTCAAACAGCTGACATTACAGACAAAAACCACAGTCTATCGTCTCTTTATATCAATTGTACAGCAGTCATGCTTGTCAATCATTAAATTAGTCATATAAACAATATTAGATTTGATAATTAAAATGTCACCAGATTTGCATTATTTCAGGACAAAAGTAAGGAGAAATACTGAGAGATAAAATGCTACTTTGAAAAAGTCAAAGGGAAGACAACATAGGAGAAAATTGGAAGCTACGTTTTCAGCCATTATAAAGTAAGCTAATAGATAACGAATGCAATCACAATCTAAAATCTGTCTTTAAAAGTCTTACAAAAACAATGGCAAGACAAGAAAATGAAAACGCACCCAAAAGAGCCAGAATAAAACACACTCTTCAATATTAAATACTTCAAACATTGTCTACTGTAGACTTGCTGGATGCTTCACATTTGTACATCTAGATTCATTCTCTGCCATTTCCTGCCCTGCGCTGTTGGGGCTCCCGTTGCTGGCTAGCTTCTGGTTGCAATTGGCCACAGAGTGACATTGGAAGGTCAGAGTGGGAGGGAAGAGTAGTAGTTTTCTCTGTTTCTTACCTGTATGCTCTAGGCAGTAGCTGCAACCCTCTGAGGCCATGAAGGAGCAGAGCAGTTCTTCCCACACTGTTCCTGCCCTCATTGGCCCCAGAGTACTGATTTCTTCTCATTAGTCCCTTCAAACTTGGAAGCAGCAATAGCTTCTGGCTACTGCCATTCTCAGAAATTGTATTGGTTCTCTTAACAGTGCCCACAGTTCTGTAAATAGTCTTTCATTAAAGTCTCTTACCTTGAACCCACCTGGAGTGAATTTGATCTTCTGCCTGGAACCTGATTTTAGAACAGGTATTTGTTATATCTATTAGCCCATTAGTGAGGGTCTCATTTATGTTTTCTATGGTATCAATACATATATATATAATTATGTAAATATAGCTGCACATGTATTTATATAAACACAAAAACTTAGTTGTTACTAACATGAGGGAATTCAGACTGATTTACCAAATCTGAAAAGTTAAGAATGTCAAGTTGATGTAGAACGGTGGGTATCAAAATGTATACATAGTACCAAAAGATGTTGAGCCAGTGTTTCTGGAGTGGATGTCCTAAAGGCCAGCCAAGTTCTTGATCAACCCCTAATGCTGCTTACTAGCCTTAGTGACCTTAAGAGCAGGACAAAACTATAGCAGGCTGGATCTTGGTGTACTGTATAGGAGGTCATTGAAGACTATCTGGTTATAAACCCATTCAGTCCTTGAAGGCCCTTTATGTTGCTTTCATTAGGACATTAAGTTTATGTTTGAACATCACCAGTGGTAAGAATAAAGTAGTACTGAAAGCCATTACAATTTTGGACAGTGTTAGCTATTGGAAAGTTTCTCCCCATCTTTATGCAAATATCTCTCTATATAACTTCCCCCTCTGAAGTTCTACTCTTTAGTGCCATCCTCGGTACTCAGTATGTCTGGTCTTACCTCTGCCTGTTCATTTTTAAGATATTTGAATATGGTTATTGTGATCTTGTTGAATTTTTCTCTTTTCAACTAACTTTTTCAACAGCATGCGCGTCGACTCTTTCAGAGTTCCATGATGAGACAGCACTTAAAAATAATGTATTTCTACTTCCTCAGCTCTTCTCTGTCTTCTCTTCATTGGAACTTGCTCATTTGCAACACTTTTGTATGAATTTAATTGTACAGTTTCCCAACCTGCACCTAGCCACCTTGCTCTCTGGAATGCTTTTCAAAAGCTGCCTGTGCATCTGCACAAGCTCCACTCACCTCACATATTAGAGCAATCAGAGTGCAGTCACACCACAGCTGGAAATCAAACCTTGCCTAATTCGACATGAATTTACCTGCATTTGGCTGTGAACACACTTTATCTAATCAGACAGGATTATAGTCAGGTCAACATAGAAATGGGGGAGAAATGTTTGTTCTTGTACATTTCTGCCCTGGCTTTATGGAGTATGATTATTCCTAAATAATTTATCTATTAATAGTTGCATACCTCTTCCACGTATCACTTGTGGTTGCAGGGTCAGCATTCCCACTTTTTCAATATGGGGCTATCTATGATCCTCCTCTTATCTATGTGAAGTTAGCAGACTTTGGAACAGCTGCCCTTATTGGCAATTGCTCTAATAATACCTACACTGATAATTTTGACCTGATATGCAAACCTAAAATAAAACACATCTTGTTTAAAGGAAGTATTCAGTTAGGATTCATTCAAAAATCTTTTCTGGAGCTGGGCGTGGTGGCGCACGCTTGTAATCCCAGCATTTGGGAGGCTGAGACCGGAGGATCCGGGTTTGCGGCCAGCCTCAGCTACCTAGTGAGGCACTCCGCAACTTAGTGAGACTCGGTTTCAAAATAAAGAATAAAAAATAGGGCTGAGGGTATAACTCGGAGGTAGAATGCCCCTGGGTTCAATCCCCAGTACCGCAAAAAAAAAAAAAAAAAAAAAAAATCTTTTCTGAATATTTCCTACATGGTAGACCTCTGTTAAAAACGGGTAGACAGGCGAATGAGAATCTCCCCTTTGTCTGACTAGTGGATTCTTCTCTGATCTTCGGATATGGGCTTCAGCTAAGAGACACTCTGTCCTATTCCATTACAAAGATGTTCAATATTAAGACAATATTTCTACAGCTTGCATAAGATCTCGTTCATCCTATACAAAGGAAAGAAGACATAAATAAAATAGAGGCAAGAATACAGAGAGTCCTAGCTACAGAAATAATAAGAATTGAGTACATGTTTCAAGCTGTAAGCTGTGACTAGGACATTCATTCATTTACTTGTTTGTTCTTCTGGCTCATGTGCAGTCCTAAGCAGCAACCAGATAAACACTCATCTACTGGCTTTATTGAATACCATGCATTCAAGTACAATAGCTCATGATAGTTACAACTGCAAGGGAACAACCTGATAGCATATGAAGACCACAGGAATGAGAGCTGGAAGACATAAATCCTAACCCGACCTCCACGTCTTACACGTGCTTGAACTTGAATGATCTCCACCATATTCTAGGTCCTCCATTTATCTTCCTTAAGGGAGAGACTAGAATTTGATGATCTCCAGGCTCTTTATGTCTCTATTTTTCTGATTAAATCATTTTGCTTGAGAAGCTGGTGAAGGCAACAGAAGGAGTCAACTTGCCCATTTGCAGAGAGAGTTGAATCCTGGCATAGGAATTCAGGACTGTATGTGGGAAGATGTGATTATAGTACAATCATTATGATTCATCAAGAGAATAAATTCCTTGTTGGTTACACATACACACTCCCCACCCCTTCCCACTCACAACTTTTACTTCCTGGTTTAGGAACAGTCTAAAAGTAGGGGAAGGATGTGGGTGGAGTGGGCAGAAGGGAGGGGGGGGAGCGGGAAGTGTTCTCTATTTGGAAGAGGCTTTTGGAAGCTCTTTCCCCTGCTCATTTATACCACCTACAGTGCTTTTATTCTTCATAAGCGAATGTTTGATTATCCTAACCAGGCAGAAAGTAATAAGTCAAAATAGTTATTGTCACTCCTTTTCAAGCATAATAAGCTCAGCTCAAACATTTGCATACATACCCAAATGATGACTTAACCCACTGAGTAAAATTAAAAGAAATAAAAATTAAGAGACTCCATCAGGCCAACCAGAGCAAAAGAGAGAGGGAAAGAAATTTCATAATGAAGCAACTCAGGACACATTTCTATGCCTATGAGTGAGATAAAAATGACCAAGTTGACCTTCAAAAGCATTTTTCCACCTTTTGTACTCCAATGGAGTGAGTCCACTCTTAAGTGATCAAATAGCTCAGGAGAAGTGCATATAAGTTTTATTAGCAGGTATTATTGAGCTCAAGGACTCTCCGGGTGAGGGTGGCTGGCTCTGGCTCTCTGTATCACAGAAAGAAAACTGCTGGACTTGAAGTTCTTGAGTAAGTGTGGGAGGCTCATGACAATAGGTTGAACTGAGCTGAATTTTCCATGGACTTCAAAATTAAATGTAATTTCCGGTGGGAACAAGGTAGCCTAAACTTCCTCCTCTCTGATTCTTCTTGCGAAGTACAACTGAAAATCATGGAAATGATGCAAGAGATGATCAAACTGGGTAGGGAAAGATGGGATGAGGAAGTCAAACTGATTTGGAATCTAGAGATTATATCAAAAACACAATATCAGGGATCCAAAGGACCTTCTACCCAACAACAGAAGGTGATGTAGGCCTCATGTCTCCACATCCTTGAACTGGCAACAGAAAGTGGCTGCTATGGATTAAATGTCTGAGTCTCCAAAAATCCCTACATCAATGCCTTAACTTCAGTGTGGTGGTATTTGGATGTGGGGCCTTTGGGAGGTAACTAGGTTTAGATGTGTTCATGAGGGGGAACCTTCATGATGGGAATGGTGTTCTTACAAGGGGAAGAAGACACAGTCCATCCTTCTCTCTCTGCACGTGCACTAAGGACTGGACATGGGAGCACACAGGTGAAAGGTTGCCATCTGCAAGCCCCAAACATGGCCCTCCCCAGAACCCAACCATACAGGCACCCTGATCTGAGTTCCAATGCCAGAACTGTGAGAAGCTAAATGTCTATTGTTCAAGTCACCCAGTCTATGGGAGTTTGCTACAGTAGCTGGGAATGAATAAGACAGTGGTCCCATAAGTCATTCTTCTATAGAGGGAACAGGAACTTCCCTGACCACACCAGAAAAGACTCATGTCCCAGAAAAGAAAATCTGTCAAATACTTCACTAATGATTGTCGAGGGGACACAGTTTCCTCCCATGCTGTCTCTGAGACTCCCTGACACCACCATGACACTGACATAGAATTCATGCACATGGCCACTCAACAGACATTGCCTTAGCATTCATTTTTGCTAGACATTGAGATATGTCAGTGAAAAACAACAGTTACCAGCTATCCCTCAGTAGGTATATTGGATGTATCATTCGACTAAGCATTTTAAGAAGACAACCGAATGAGAACAGTCTGGAGCTTACCAGAGTGTGCCTAAACACAAATATTCACACACAGATTAACGTTCAGGTACTCATTTTGGATTTATTCTTTTCTAAGAAACTGGTGGTATAGCTGGATGATATGGATGAATGGTTCACAAAATTATAGGATGTCCACACAATAGAATTCTACTCAGCCATAAAGAGGAACAAAATCATGTATTTGCAGAAAAATGGATGAACCTGGAAAAAATTATATTAACTGAGATAAACCACTCACAGAAAGTGAAGGGTCATATGTTTTCTCTTATATATGGAAACTAGGGAGTACTTGGGATATAAGAAGGACTTTATATAATGGAGGAGAAACCCCAGTGGAGCGAGGGAAGTGTTTTGGGGAAGGTAAAGGAGGAGAGAGAGAATTAATGAAGGAAACACTTCCTTTGACTTTATGTACATATGTGAGAATGCCAATGTCAATCTCAATATGGAGAAGGAAGGGAATGGGGAGGAAACAGGGGGAAATTTGTCAAGTGCTGTGTGCACATATGTCACTGTGAACTACATTATGTTATGATACTATAATGCAGCAATAAAAGTATTAAAAATTATTATTTTTAGGCCTGATAAAATTTTATCCTAGAACTAAAGTTGCCTACTTAATATATGAATATATTATGCCCAAACTGATCAAAATTAGACTAATAACAAATTTAGTTTTAAAAATTAACTAGGTCGAAAGCTAGATCTTTAAATATTACATTGAAAGTTTTACTAATATTTTTGTATTTTCCTGCGTGCTTAAGTGAATATCTGTGCTATTTAAATAAACCCATTTCTCTACAAAAAAAAAGGTAAGGAAACTGGTGGAAATCTTAGACTGGTGATATTAATGCAATTGTCTCAGTTCTCTACAGCTGTGTCACCCAGGGTCCTCATGTTTTCTTCACGTCCCATGCTGTTGCAAACCTGGTAAGTTTGTGCTGAGTTGGCACCTCCCTTTATCAGAATGCTTGCTCTCTGTATCAACAGTTTTTCACACTTTGGATTTTAAATACAGTTTTCTACATTTCTGCTAAGAAGATTTCTTCTCCCCAACGTGCTCTGTAAAATGCCAGCTGCCTGCTGTAATCTGTGCAAGGCATCTGCTGACGCAGTGCAGGGCTGTTCTGCTGTATGATCAGCATCTACAGGCTTTTGACTTATTCGAATAGTCTCTGGGTTCTGCCCAACAATAGTTTAATAGCCATTAACATGCTGGAAGAAAAAGTCATTTCCTAACTCAACCCAAGCTTAAAAGCTATTCCATGTGGAGCAAGTTTATGAAAGCTATGTGAGGCTGTTAAATATCTCAGTGACTGCAGTTTCTCGAGGATTAATTATTTACATATTTCAGGCTAGCTAGCTAACATATTCCCAGTCAAAATGGGAGAGAATCTCCTCCTTTTCATGTTTGTATTATGCATACTTGGGGTATAATAGATTGTTCATTCAACCATCTGTGAGGTGGTTTATCTATATTTAAACAATTTATTTTTTAAATGCCTTTTGTGTTTCTTAACAAAGTGACTTTTTAAATTATTTTAGATTTATAGACTAATTACAAAAGGAATATGGAAAAAAGTTTTATATACTCCCTAACCAGTCTCCTCATTTTACGTCATTTCGTTACATTTATCAAAAACTAATACATTGGCATTGGTACATTACTGTTAATAAAACCCCAGATTAGTATTTGGATTTCATCAGTTTTGCCATTAATGTCTTCTTTCTGTTCCAGTATCTAATCTGGGGTGCCACATTGCTTTTAGTTGCCAGGTAACCCCAGTCTCCTTTAGTCATGATAGTTGCTCAGTCTTTGTTTTTCCTTCTTTTTTAATTTTTAAATTTTTGTTGGTGCATTTTAGTTATACTTCACAGTGAGATTCAAAGTGGCATGTTTATATATGCACACAACATCTCTTGATATATTTTTCTCCATATCCCATCCCCTTCTTCCTCTTTCTTCCCAGCAGATAAATGGATAAAGAAAATACAATATATGCATACAATGGAGGTTTAATTAGTCATAAAGAAGAACAAAATTGTGGTCGTCAGGAAATGGATGGAACTGAAGGACATCATGCTAAGTGAGATCAGCCAGACTCTAAAATTCAAGGTCTACATGTTTCTTTCAGATGTGGAAAGTAGAGAGAAAAAAAGGAAAGAAAAGGAACTTCATGAAAATGAGGAGAGAAACTAGCAGAACAGTAGAAAGGGACCAAGGGAAGGAGAAGGGAAAGGGAAGAATGAAGCTTGAGGAAGGAAACAAACCAACTAATGTTATCTGGGTAGATGACTGTGTCACTGCCAATCTCAGTCTTTGCTTTCCATGACCTTGGCAGTCTAGAGTACGGGCCAGGCAGATTACTATAGTATCTCCATAACTTGAGTTTAAATATATTGTCATAATTAAACTGAGGTTATAAGGCTTGAGTAAAGAAAGTGATACAGGTGATCTTGTCATATCAAATCAGGGAAACATAATACCCACAAGGAGTTGCTGATGTGTGACACCCCATCACTTTGACATGACGGTGTGTGTCAGCTTTCTCTACTATGAAGTCATTGCTTTACCCTTTCCCTCCACTGTTCTTTGAATGCATAGCTCATTTATGTTTTTTTTTAATTTTTGAAATGAATAAATTACAGGAAAATAACTTATATAGATGCCACCTAGATTTTAGTATTTTAAATTTTATTCATTTTTTACCTCAGTGTTTTTTAATTAAAAGAATAGCATCCCCCATTAAGTTGATATTCCTTATATGTTGCTTCACAGTTTCATTTTCTTTTCTTGATTTGCAGAGATGAACTGATAAAAAATTAATGTTGAATGAAAAGAAGCAAATTTCATATTGACAAAGATAGCATGACAATGTTTATATAAATTTAATATCATGAAAGCAATAGTACACAGCATTTTATTAATAATATCTATCTACCTAACATCAAAATTATAAAGCCAAAATATTCGTTATTTTTTCCTATCTTGTCTTTGCTTTTAGTATCCATTATTTCTTTTGAGTTACATTTTTAAGTGTATCACTTAATATTTTTTTCTTAGCAACATTTTGTTAAGAATACTGAATCCCCAGTTTTTAGTTGTCCAAAATTATCTTTATTTTGCCCTGATTATTGAATGATATTTTAACTGGGTATAGAATTCTGGGGTAAACATTATTTTCAATCAAAATTCAAGGATAAGGATTTCATTACTTTTTGAAATCTAGTGCTATGAATAAAAGGTCATCATTATTTTTAATTATTTTGATGACTAAGTACCTTTTCTCCCTATTAACTTTCACTATTTTATTTCATGTTCTATGATTTCACTAGGATATGTCTAAATGTAATTTAATTTATGCTGCTGAGGAGAAAATGTCCTTTTTGATCCTTTGAGGTTTTTCTTTCCAACTATGATCCAAATACCTTGAAAACTTTCCCTTAGCTGATGAGCAGAATTTATATAATTTCCATTTTTAGAACTTATCTAATTTCCATTTCTTAATGAATTGCAGCTTTTATGGTGATTGATCAGGTTCAGCTACGCTTCTAGACCAAATGTTGTCTTTCTGGAAGATGTCTGAAGCTTATGTAGTTTTGATTCTTTGTTGAATATTTAAGTCTAAGCTCTCCCATTTCTCTCTTTATTCCACAAACTATTACTTCTACATTCAAAGTTTTACACATGAGTAATCATTAAAGAAAAAAATCTTAAACCAGGCACAGTGGTGCACACTTATAATCCCAGTACTTGGGATGCTGAAACAGGAGGATTTCAGGTTCATAGACGGCCTTAGCTATTTAGTGAGGCCCTCCACAACTTAGAAAGATCCTGTTTCAAAATAAAATAGGGCTGAGCCGGGCGTGGTGGCATACACTTGTAATCCCAGCATTCGGGAGGCTGAGACCGGAGGATCCGGGTTCGCGGCCAGCCTCAGCTTTCTAGTGAGGCACTCCACAACTTAGTGAGACCTGGCTTCAAAATAAAGAATAAAAAATAGGGCTGGGGGTATAGCTCGGAGGTAGTAACGCCCCTGAGTTCAATCCCTAGTACTGCAATAATAATAATAATAATAATAAAATAAAATAGGGCTGGATTGAACCACTGGGTTCAATCCCCAGTAACACACACACACACACACACACACACACACACACACAAATTATCTTATTTTCCCAGATCTAAGTATTTGTAAGAGAGACAGTAGAATGGCTCTGCCATTTGATAACAGTCTGCATATTAACTGAAAACACTCAAACTCCACTTCTGTATATTTTTCTTTGAAAATAAAAAAGAGTACTTACTAAAAATATAGTCTCTATTTTTCAAATGTTTAAAATCTAACTGAAGCCAGCTGTAGTGTACAGGCTGGGTGTACAGGCACCCCTATAACCCAAGTACTTGGGAAGCCAAGGCAGGAGGATTTGCAGGTTCAAGGCCAGTCTCAGCAACTTAGCATGACTCTCAGGAATCTAGTGAGACTCTGTTTCAAAATAAAAATACAGTTTAAAAGGGTTGGGGCTGTAGCTCAAAGGTAGAATGCCCCTAGGTAATTCTAACACACACACACACACACACACACACACACACACACACACACACACACAGTCTAACTGAAAATATCAGACACATAATTATACAATGTAAAAGTAAAATATTTGCTAGGCAGCATTACAAAATTATTTAAGCAGTATAGACTAATAATCAGAAACCTTGGTTCATACAGGAGCCAAAAAAATCTACATTTCAGTGAAAGTTCCAGCATTTGCCTCATCGTGTGAATTAGGGTATATATATAATTTAAATTTCTGTGCTTAATTTTCCTTTTTAAAAAAAATCTGGGTGAACAGTGGTGAAGCTCTAAGATTAAAAGGATTTGTCTTAAAGTCTACTCTAAACTATAAAAAAATTTTTCCCAAAAAAACAAAAGTTGAGACTGGTTTCAAAATTAACCTATGGCAAATATGATTTGGCCAAGAGTGAGTTTTGTGATAAAGATTTGTCTGAAAATAAGTTGTATTTTCCAAGAGTAAAGTTGTGTGCCTGCCTTCTTTCCATTGATGAAAACCAGAGAATGATATTTTCCCATGGAATTTGGAGACTCCATTGGGAAAAATATGAGCCACAAAGGTGAGAACTAATGAGATAAAAGACAGGTCAGTTAAGACTAAAGAAGCAAAAGAAGCTTTGTCTGGGAAGAAACTCCCCAATGTCAGTGAAACAAAATAGAGAGAATCCTGGGGATTAGATGTAGCTGTTATTATATTAGGTACAGTTGAACTGGAGCCACTTAAGTCTCTTGTCCAAGAAAATCATTGGGAGAAAATGGGGAAACAACAGAGTATTTATTTGCAGTGAAGAAGACAATAGGGATATAATGGTGAAACAACAGAGTGTATCTATTTACAATGGGTTATTGAATATTCATGGTCCAGGGTGGTTCAATCACTCTAGGAATAGAAGACATCATTGCATAGGAATAGTAATAAAAAAAAGTTCAGCAGGGGAATTTGCATGGAAGCATAACAAGATTAATACACCTGCCAGTTCTGGAGAGTACAGAGATATTTTATAACAGTGCCAGACAAATATGAACATTCTGTTTCAAGCATTCCCCAGCAAGTGAGAAAAGAGGTAAGAAATCAACAAAGAAAAAGGTAAACGTGTCTTCTTCCAAAACAACTGGTTCTTCCTTGTAAAACTCTGTGTCAGTGAAGATGTTATATTACCTGAGAATAAGGAATGGAATTTACAAATTTTAATTCAGTAGTAGAGGGAAATTTTCTGTTGTTGATGAAAGTTAAAACGACAAAAGTGTAGTATTTTTCCAACACATATTTCAAGACACTCTCTTTCTCTGAATCCTTTTCAACCCAGAATGGTCTTTTACTATTAATTTATTCTCCAAATTATAGTTCAATTATAATTTTTAGAAATCCACAATATTAAATAGGGCAGTGAGTTGTTCATCACAAATATTCTGATAAAAATGTTTTTTTCTCAATTAATGAGCTAAGCTAGTCCTTTATTTCAAAAAAGGTGCTAAATCGACCTATCGCATATTGTAATTTGATGTACTATTTCTACAGCTGATAAATAAATTCAGCAAAGCAGTCAAATACAAAATCAATAGCTTTTCTATACATCAACTACAAATTCACTGCAAAAGAAATATGGAAAGCAATTCTATTCAAAATAGCCTCAAAAAAAAAAAAGAAAGAAATCTAAGCATGAAGTAAAAGACCTCTACAACAAAAATTATAGAACATTGAAGGAAGAAATTGAAAAAGATCTTAGAAGATGAAAATACTTCTCATTCTTGGATAGACAAAATAAATATTGTCAAAAAGGCCATACAACCAAAAGTGATCTATGAGTTCAGTAAAATCCCTATCAAAATACCAAATTCATTCTTCTCAAAGCTAGAAAAATCCAGTCCTAAAATTCATATCAAAGAACAAAAGACCCAGAATGTCCAAAGCAATTCTGAACAATAAGAACCACACTGGGGGCATCATGATACCTGATTTCATATTATACTATAAAGCAATAGTAACAAAAGCATGATATTGGCACAAAAACAGACACACAGAGTTTTTTTAATATACTTTTCTAAAACAAGACTGTATTGTGCTCTTCTCCTGCCTTAAATTTTATGTTCCCTTCATTTTAGGAAGACATTTTTAAAATCCCAGTTTTATGTAATCCTAATGTGTGTTCTTCAAGAGCAAAGGTTTTCACAGAGTTTTCAGGAAAATAGAGTTTCAGTAGTCAATGTTCCAGTCCCATTATGAGGTTCCTAGAGAACAGTACGTTAAACCTCAAGCTGTTTTACCCAAAAGACATTCTTTTTCATAGGTTTCATACATAATTTGATTAGTTGGAAAGGATTTATTTGAAGAAAAAATACACTTTCTCCTTTAAAAGAAATTTGAATGCACCATCTTAAAAATGCACATGGTGTACTCTATTTTTCTACCTAGAAACTGAAATGAACACATCAAATTCAGCTTTATAGGAGTTCAAAAGGGAGATACACAGTTTTCTTAGATAGAGAAGTACCTCATAAGCACAAAACAACTGCATTTTTTTGATTCAGAACTATCTTCCTTCCACAAAGACACATATACATCTTAAACTCAATGCCAAACCAAAACGTGAATCTTATTCAATTGTAAAATATAACTTTAGTATCATCATCATAATCACCATCATAACCATCATTATCCCATCATTATCAGGCTCTTATTTACCTGGAGAAGAACATTTTACTCATGGGTATAAAGAACTATGAGAAATTTGGGGGGGTGGCAAATTTTCTCTCAATAAAAGTTTCTCTTTCAAACAATAACAAATTCTGGCAAGGATGTAGAGAAGTAAAAACCCTGATACACTATTGAGATTGCAGGTTAGTGCAAGCACTTTGGAAAATAGTGTGGAGGATACTCAGAAGAATGAGAATAAACCTACCATATGACCCAGCTACAGCACTGGCAATAGCCAGAAGACTGGAAACCGAACTTCCAGAGTAATGTATACATATCTATGTTTATAGCTGCACAATTCACAATTGCCAAACTATGAGACCAGTCAAGATGCCCATCAAGTGAAGAATGGATTACAAAACTACGGGGTAAGTACACAGTGGAATTCTACTCAGCCATAAAGAACAAAATTATGCCATTTGCAGGGAAATGGATGGAACTGGAGAACATAATGCTGAGATTTCACAAAAAAGTTTAGAGGTTGGATCTTCTCCCTCATATGCAAAAGGTAGGGAGAAATTGAGATACAGAAGGGACTTCAGACAAAAAACCTTAGTGGAGTGAAGAAGTGGAGCTAAAGAGGGAGGAGGGAGAGGGAAAGAAGGAAACGTATCAATAGTCATGATGTATCTACACAAACTGAACAAAGCCAATCACAGCACTGAGAATGGAAAGGAAGGGAAAGGGAAAAAATAGGGAGGGAACTGGGGGAGGGCTCATGAGTACTGTGTGCATATATGCCTCTATCACCCTGAACTTCAATAAGATGTATTATTACAATGTACCAATAAAAAAAAAAGTTTGGTTTCTTAGCAGTGAGTTTCTTGAGTTCTCTGTATACTCTAGATATTAGTCTTCTATTGGAGGAGTAGCTTTCAAAAATCTCCCATCTGTCAGCTCTTCATTGAGATTCTTGATAGTTTCCTTTGCTGCACAGAAGCTATTCAGTTTAATGTAATCCCACGTATTGATCCTCATTTTAATTTCTTGTGCTTTTGGGGTCTTATTTAGGAAGTTTTTACCCATTCCTATGTGTTGAAGTGTTAGATCTATGCCCTCTTCAAGTAGCTGCAAAGACTCTGGTCCAATTTCCAGGTCTTTGATCCATCTTGAATTGACTCTTATGCAGGATGAGAAAGTGGAACTTATTTCCATTTTTCTGCACATGGCCAACCAGTTTTGCCAACACCATTTGTAGAAGAGGCTTTTTTCCAATGTATATTTTTGGCCCCTTTGTCAAAAGTAAAATTGCTAGAAGTGTGTGGATTTGTTTCTGAGTCTTCTATTCTGCGCCATTGGTCTATGTGTCTGTTTTTATGCCAATGTCATGCTGTTTGTATTACTATGGCTCTATAGTGGAGTTTGAAGTCAGGTATTGTGATGCTACCTGCATGGTTCTTATTGCTAAAAACTACTTTGGCTACTCTGGGTTTTTTGTTGTTCCAAATGATTTTTCTATGTCTGTGAAGAACGACCTTGGTAATTTAAGTGGGTATTGCATTGAATCTGTAGATAATTTTTGGAAGAATGGTCATTTTGATGACATTTATTCTGCCTATGCAAGACCATAAAAGGTCTTTCCATTTTCTAGGTCTTCTTTGATTTCTTTTTTCAATGTTTTATAATTTTCCTTATAGAGGTCTTTTACCTCCTTGGTTAGATTTATTCATAAGAAAACAACCCAATCAAACAATGAGCAAGTGACATAAATTGACACTTCACAAAAGAAGAAATACAAATGGCCAATAAATGTATGAAAAAGTGTTCAACATCACTAGCAATCAGAGAGAAGCAAATCAAAACGACCCTGAGATTTAACCTAACCCCAATTAGAATAGCAATAATTACAAACTGAAACAACAACAAATGCTAGTGAGGGTGTGGAGAAGTGGGAACTCTAATACATTGTTGGTAGGATTGTAAATTAGTGCAATCACTTTGGGAAACAGTATGGAGGATCCTCAGAAGAATAGGAAAGAACCTATCATATGACCCAACTCTACCACTCCTGGGTATCTATCCAGAAAATAGAAACCAAAATACCAGACTAATGCATGCATATCTGTGATGCACAATTCACAGTTGCCAAACTATGGAACCAGTCAAGACATCCATCAACAGATGAATGGATTACAAAGCTATGGGATATGTAACAATGGAATTCTACTCACCCATAAAAAAAGAACAAAATAATGCAAGTAAATGGATGGAACTGGAGAACATTACATTATACTAAGTGAGATTAGTCATTCACAAAAAGTGAAAAGTCGAATGTTCTTCCTAATATGCAGAAATTAGGGAGAAGGTGGGTCATACGAGGGACTCCAAACAAAAGAGGAGAAACCTTAGATGAGTGAAGAACGCCACCTAACTGAAAGAGATGGGAGAGAGGGGAGAGGGAAAAACCCTAGTGCACATGATGTACATTCACAAATATATCAAAGTCAATCACTAAGCCAAACATGAGAAGGAGAGAAGGGGAAGGAAATGGGATGGGAATTGGGAAAGGGCTAAATGAGTGATGTGTTCATGTATGTCTCTACCATCCTGTACCTCATAAAGATATAAAATTACAATGCACTGATAAAATAAATAAATAATAAAAATTTGGTGAATAAACTCTCCATCTCTGAGAATTGAGTTTAAGAATTGTATTTTCCACTTTCATATGAGAATCTCCATCTTTGAATATATTTCCTGATGGTGTTGGGTGCTTTGAAGACAGCAATAACTTACACTGTGTAAAACATGGCAAAGAAGTATTAAACAGAAGAGCTTTGTTAATTTGAAACAAATGCTTTCCATGGAACACTAGTTTTTTTTCATATTTACATAAAAACAAAAAATCTATATTATAATGCTTTATCTTGAGATAATACTATTTTGAGTCCGAGGAAATCATGTCATGTCAAATATGAAAATATACACATCATACATTATTTTCCATCATATGCCTTGAAATTCATACATGACTATACAACTTCTGCATAATTCACTTCATACTTCACTTAGCTTAATAACATCCTAATTTAAAAAACAAATATTCAGAAAGAATCTTTATAGCTTGGTAATTAAACAGAAGAGGAGATTTTGTTTGAGAGACAATAATATCCCATAACTCTAGTAGTAATTTTGGTGCATCAAATACATTTTCTAAATTTTAATATCCTGTGTCATGGTTTTCTTAAATCTATTTTGATTTAATAGGCCATTCTTTCTTTTTTTTTTTTTTTTCGGTATTGGGGATTGAACTCAGGGGCATTCTACCTCCGAGCTATACCCCCAACCCTATTTTTTAATTCTTTTATTTTGAAACCGGGTCTCACTAAGTTGTGGAGTGCCTCACTAGGTAGCTGAGGCTGGTTAATAGGCCATTCTTTCTGTTGGAGAAAAAGAAAAGTAAAATTAGACATTGAGTTCTCCGAGTTAGTTCCAGAGAGTCAGTAAGCCACAACTGAGAAAGAGGGGTCCTGATGGACTCAGAGTGGAAGTGGGAGCGTGACTTCTACCTTCTGCTCACCTTCTAGCTGACTTTGTTGTGTGCCCTCCCTGGGCACCAATAGATGTCAAGCTGCAAGTGGCCCATGCAGCACACTCTCTGTCCAACTGGCCTGGCTCTCTCCTCCTTGTTTCTATGTCCTGCCTCATTTTTTCTACTTTTCAGTGTTTGTGCTTCATTATGGGCCAGGAGCTCGCTAATGAAGCCTCATTATCTACTGCAGTAGCTACTTCGTCTTAATTCCTCTAGTGCCAGCAACTGTGCCATTCACTTGGTATATGTACATAGTCTATTTTAATTATTGGACATTTTTTTTGGGGGGGTGGCAAGGATTGAACCTAGGGCCCTGTGCATTCCAAACAAGTGCTTTGCCTCTGAGCTAATTTGCCAGCCCCGACTGCTAGTTATTTATTTATTTACTTATTTTTTTTTTTGTGCATGGCAATTGTACCTCCTAATGAGGTTCACGGTGATAGAAACATCCATGCATACAGCATTGGTTGTGTGTTTCACTCTAAGTTCCTCTCTGCTCCCTGCCCTCCCCATGCGCAATATTAAAATTGGCATTGATGACTTCACATACGCTCTTTTATTTGTAAAAAATTATTTTAGTTTAGGGTAAACTAAAATAGGGTAAAGACTTTGCTGGACTCGACGCCGGCTTCTGACATGGATTAGCACTCTGTGAGCTCAGGCAAATTATTGAAACTTCCTACTACTGAATTTCTTCATGTGTAAAATTGTAATGGTAATACCGTTGAGGCTGTGTGAGCCATGGGGCAATTAAGATGGCATTATGATATTTGACCAGAGCCTCTGAGCCTCGGACTCAATCCTCCAGGAGTGCAGTCAGCTGGGCCCGGAAAGCTAGCACAGAGCTAGCTGGGGTGCCCCGAGCCCCAACCTCACAGTTGAATCATGTGATGCAGAATAGAAAACTTTGCTCCTTTCTGACTTCAAACCAAACCAGCCCAAGCCTGTTTCATTCATATTTAAAGTTTGAATTTCATTTTGATTCAGCATTTCCATGGTAAAAAAAAAAAAAAGCAAAATAAAATATATAGAACTATAACTCCCAGTGACAAAGGAAAAGAAGAGAAATAAGGTCATTCATTTCACAGCTTGAAATGGAGCCAGCTCAGACACCTCTCAGAGGCCTGGCTGCCAAATGAGAAGGAGCAGAGAGCGTGCCTACCTGTTGCCTGTTGCTGGGTTTTGTGTAGATTCTTGTACATTAGGACTGAGGTTTAGCATCCAACCTGAAATCCAACTGGTCCCAATCTGGACATTTTCTTATTGCAATGGAGTGACTTGGCCTCCATCTCCACTTCTTTAAGAAGTGATTGCAAGGTGCATTGAAACAGGATCACAAAAGAATGCTGCAGGCTCTTCCTTAAAAGACAACAAATACCTGCCTCCCTTGTTCATTTTAAAGATCAAATGAAATAATGTATGGAAAGCACAGAGGCCAATGCTGAAAATAGACTCCTCTATTATAAGTAGGAGACAGCAGAAATATTTGTGGAATTGACTCTATCATTTCGTCAAATTGTCTAGCCCACTTTCTTCCCTTTGTCTTCTCTGCAGGAGGCAGAGTCTGAAGCTGCACCATGACTTTGAAGGAGATCGCTGAGTTTTAAGCGCCTTAGAAGAATTTGCCGGTGAGCCTTGTGCAATCAGGACATAAAGGTAAAACGATCAGTATCATTGCTTTGAAAAGCTCAGGACCATTCTAATTGCCTGGTGGGAGAGGGGAGCTGTGCAGAGGACTGGAGTTCTAAGATGAGCTGTGACAAAAAGGGTTACATGTATCTGAGCTCTGTTGGTTCTTTGAAAATCAAAAAGTCTGACAATGCACCCTTGGGATGCAGCTGTGCTTGGGCTTTCCAGGCAGATGAGCTGAATCCTCATCATGACACTGATTTCAGACACACTGCCTTCCTGGAAATGAGATTGTATTTAAAAGAACAGGCTCTTGTTAGCGATCTTCTTTCTTCGAAATAATAGCAAGGAAAAAGATGCTCTCTTTGAAAGGGGACTTTGATGTTTATTGTCACTTAACATGTTGGGAAATGTACGACTGCCTCCATAGCTACTGATCATTCCCTTCCTAACGACTGAGCCTGCAGTTTTGAGGGCTGCCAACTTTAAACTGAATCTCACCACCATCAGGGTTTTTTCCCCAGGCGTGGATCACTGGAAATATGGGCACTAATACTTCATTCTATTCCTGGAGCTGTTTGTCAATGAAACATAATTTCTGGTCAAGGTAATAGCATAAATATTTTTATTGGCCACTTGTAGTGACCTTTAATGAATGTTTAAGGAAAGATGCCTTTTAGAGAAAGATTGAAAGAAATATGAAGTGTCCGTATAAACTGATGTCTTAGACACAGAGTCTTCGTGTCCCTTATAAATAATCTCTTCACTGAACTTTTGCTTCTTTCCTTTTTCTACTGAAACTTTGACTTTCTCTCAATATAGGATTCCGAAAAAATATGTGACTTATAATTTAGTCACTTTTTCTTTGCATTTTAAAAATCCTATTCCACTTACTTCAGGTTCTTGCCTTAATTGAAATGCACTAAGATCAAGCCTTCCTGGTCCTCTCTGGTGTTTGCAATCATTTCCATTTAATTAGGCAGCTCTGTTCTGAAAGAGGATTAAGTCCTATATTTTATTTCTCTCTATATTCCTTATTTCTTGCTTCTTTTTCAAGGCAGAAAGTATATGCCACTTATTTTCTTGACATGCATAAACTCTGTATTCAATTACATGGTAATTTTTTTTTTGCACAATAGGGAAAAAAGTAGGTCCATTTAGTAACCAATTTGGTTGTTAATTCAATAAATTTCCTCTATCGTGCATCAATATGCCACTAAAATTCTTATCTCTATCCCGCATTAATATTATACTAAAATTCTATCATTTCTTGGTCAGGGCCTATAGTTTAGCACTCTGATCACACTATCTTGTCCTGAAGTAAGGAATTATGAGTCTACATATTTTTAGTGCCTTTCAACAGTGCTTCTTGAAATTATTCCATGCTGCTTGTGATTGTCACAGAGAAACATTGAGCTTGTTGAAGACATAGACATTGGATTTTGAGAATAGAAACTCAGAAAATAGAGATTTGATGTTCTATGTTACCAAACCTTCAAAATATTTCCTTAAACTTCCTCTTGAATAGAGCCTGTAAGCATGTCACTATTTTCCTATAAAACCTTTTTTCTTTCTGCATTCTAAAAATTATTAAAGATCAGATATCTTTGAGAAGACATCCAAGAGCACAGTATATTGCTACAGACTTTCTTATAAAAAGGAAGAAAAATGTAACATCATTGCTTTTATAAGGATATTTAAAAATAAGTGAACTTTAAAAATTTAATCAAGATTACTACTTGAATTAAGATGGTTTTATTAATACGGTGTGATTTTTGTGTATTTTGCCTTATTTGTCATCATTCTCGTGTTTATACTAAAAAGATGTCTTCGATGAGAACTAAGCCTAAAAATAGAGCAACTCAACCCTCTAGGCAAGTAATCCAATAAAAGGACTCTGGGTTTAAGATGTGGTACAGCTTCTTCAAAGTTGGATGAAGTTAGTCTAAATTGTTGCTACCAAGAAATTGGATAAGTATTATGTAAGAATATAAGATTATGTCATTTTTAAGTATTACATAAGCACTTGTTGAAATATATTAGTTTATTCAAAGACCCATGTTTTGGGATTATACAATTAAAGTGGATCAGCAAAAGAGAGAGGGAGCATGTTGTGAGAGTACAGTGTGCAGAGAGACAGAGGGAGAAAACAGTTTTCCCAGTATTCCCTATGCTGTGCCCCAGTGGCAAGCCACTATTTGAGCTATAACTTGAGCTTAGAACTTTTGAATTAAAGAGAAAATATTCTATTCACTTTTAATCAGATCATACTTTTATCGGGCGGGAGAGAAGAGTGATTATCTACCTGAAGACAGATACACGTGGTTTTAATTCTGAGAGGCTATTTAATCTCTCACATCTAAGCTTCCTCTGTGTAAAATCAATATTTCCAATGCTTAGTCAGTGGTAGCATCAAATTTTATATTAAGAGACTTTAGCAAAGATCCAAGCACTGGTAATTCCAAAACTATTAGTGGATGCCTGACAGTACTGAACCCTATATATGCCATGTTTTTGCTTACATGCTTTGTCCTTTGCCATATAGGGTCAGAATCCACCTGACTTTACGTGTTTTGCACCCCGAGGCCTTTGTTTTGTGTCACTACTCCTGATTTGGGGGGACATTATTAGGTAAAATAAGCATTGCTTAAACATAAGCTATATGAAACCATGGCTTATATAATTGACAATGATTCTTCCAGTTTATTCTGATAGGTAACAATGGCACATGTGAGACATCATAAAGGAAATCATAATTTCACTTCAAGAGCTATGGAGAATATTGGTATTAGGATTCTCCAGAGAGAGAGAAACACCTTTGATTTTCTATGTAGACCCTGAGTAGATTAGAGTATACCCATAGTTTACAGATTCAAATGATACTCTCTTTAGGAAAAACTCTCACAGACCTACCAAAATATAACATTTTACCATATATCTGGGCATCCTTGATCCCAGTCAAGTTGACATATAAAATGAACAGCTGTCTTTATCATAACAGCTATCTCCATCAATTTTTTTTTAATACATGTGAGTGTTTTTATGGTCACCTCTAAGATACCTGTTTACCATGACAAATTACCCTGACTTCATTTTACTTGATATCAAAAAGACAAAATATAACAAATACATTTGATAAAAGTCTATTCTTAGATGTATATGATTAAAATTGGATATTTATGTAATGTAATTAAAAATAAGAATTGGCATGTACTGTTCTACTCCATTTATACATTGTTTGTCATCTGAGAATTATAGCCATGCTTTGAGAAAGTCCTGTTTTTATATCTACTTTACAACTGATGAAACTGTGAGTCACAGAGGTATTGTTTGCTCAAAGTCACAATTATGCACATTTTAAAATATCTTAAAACATTTAAAAATAGAAAATGTAGATCATGAAAACTACAAATATTAAGTAACTGAAAGAAAAATTAAGTAGTTGATTTTTGTTCCTGATTCCCTTAGTTATAAGGAATTTTTCAAATATGCACACAGCAAAGGGAACAGACCAGCCAATCCCTACTTATCCCATTATCTAGCTTCAAAATACATCACTCACTACCTAGCTTGTTTCACTCACACCACTGTAAGTATCTTAATGCAAATGTAGATGGAAAGAGATGCTATATATCGGAGGGACTGATTTTGGGGGGCACTTTCCTCAATCTGTATTTGGATGTTTTATCACAATGGTTTATTTAATAGGTCCCTCTGCACTGGTATTTTTTTTTTTGTAGTTAATTCTAGAGCTTTGGTCACTAGGAGTTTGAAACTTCAGCAAGAAATTTCATAGGCAACATGGACTTTTAGCATAAAAAACTTTTGGTCTTTTTAGAGAATCAAGAACACAAATAGTGAAAAATTTACTGTCAGTCTCAATTCAGTGAAAATCAAATATTAGAACAAATAGAGAAGAAAAGTTTGCTTGTAATATAATCTTCTCCTAAGAATGTGGAGAAGCAAACTTAAAAGAAAAGCAAAAGTATTTTCTTTGAATCTCTCAGAGTTTATAGGACTACTCAACATGGCTAAAGCACAGTCCAAGTCTTAACTTTTAAATTTTTCCAACTAAGTCACAAGTTACAAATAGGTAAAATTTGTTCCTTGCTCTTTCATAGTTTGTTTCTAACATTCATTACTAACTGAGTCCAGGATAATTTGTCATACATTTCTCAGTGACACTATTTAATTTCTATAAAAAGAGACCATGAAATCGACTTTGGAAAGTAGTAACGAGTAATGGTAATGGAAGCAAACCCCACTGGAGAAAGAAGAGACTAGAGAAAGAGAATTTGTTGACAGTATCATAAAATGAATTGTTTTGAAAAACTAAAGAGCAAGAGAAGCCTATTGCCTTTTATTGTAAATCTAGTTGTGTAGAGTGGATTGGAAAAGGGAAAAACATTAGTTGTAAATTTTACATTTTCCGATCTTCATGCCTGAGATACACGCAACTCCTATTTTTGAACCACTTGCATCTTGTTAAGGGTAAAATTACTGGATTTGTATGAAACAGCAAGAGATCAGAGAGGTGAAATGAAAAGAGGATCCAGGAAAAAATACCTTCAAGGTGTGGATTGCTTTGCGTGGTGTGATTAGTTTTCCACTCATCTAATCCAGATCTCACATGCATATTACATTATATTGTATTGTATATTAATGCCTTCTTCTTGATAAGTATGTTGGTAAGATACAGATTTCTAAGCAGCTTTGAATAGAAACCATCAGTGTACTAAACTTCCTTCCAATCTGCCCTGCATTTTTTACCTATATTCTTTATTTTGGGAAGTTGGTTTTACTTTCTTTAGGGAAAAGGTTACATATTTAATGGCATTGGGCTTTATGGTACGTGAAGCCAGCATTAGATGTGCAAAAGTAGAGTTCATTTTGAATTCTTTACCCTAGATACATCAAAGTAACAAGAGGATATCAGAGTTAGAACTATCTATAATTTTGATAGAATAGAACTATTCTAAAGGATACAATATTAGAGGACATGGTTTCCCTTTTCATTCAAAAGAGAGAAAGGCTACTTGATAAGTTGAAATAGTGCAGCCTTTTAGGACACAGACCCCTGATTTAAACTGCAGATCTATCACTTTGCCAAAATAAATGCATGCCTCATGAGTTTAGCATGTCTTTTATTCTGAGGGCTTTTCCTCAAAATAAAAGGTCTTGCTTTTCAGACAAGATATCACTATTTCTATTCTTATCAGAATCTCTGAAGATGTGGTGTGAATTTCTATACAGTGATTTCCATAGGTGGCTTTGATGCCTACTCAGATAAAATAAATACTGAGGCATAGTACAATTTCATCATTTTAAAATATGCATACCCTTGATAACTGAACACATCTTCACAAGCTCATTAATCTTTTACTTTCATCTTTTGTGAGTTACCAATTCATGTGCATTTGTTCATTTTTCTATTCAGTGCTTTCAGTATTATTATAGTTTTCTAACTGATCATTTTATATGAAGGACATTAACCCATGGCATCTAATTTGATTTTTCTCTTCTTTTGTTTGCATTATAGTAAAATTTTTGAAATAATGCTTATAAATACTTGAAAACTAAGACTCGTTTACTGGTTTGTCTTTATTTATAGAAACTAAGCCCTAGATCATATTACTATTTATATACTAGATACAATATGCAATATATAATATTATATACTTGCAGATACATATATGCATAATAGCATAAGACTTTGAAAATGTTCAAGCTAAAGTGTTTAATTGATAATTCGTGGGGAATAATGCAATAGTTATCCTTAAATTTTTCTACAAATGCATAGAAAAATAAAAATATAAAAGTTAGTATTTGGTAGGTAAATTAGATTATAAAATACTAGAAGTCTTAAAAATTGAAATATTCTATTTAGTTAAAAGCAGACACATAAGCCAAAACATACACTGAAGAAAAGACAGTCTTTTCAACAAATGGTGCTGTCAAACTAGATATCCATTTGTGGAGGAATGAAATTAGATCCCTCTCTCTCACTCTACACAATAGTCAACTCGAGATGCATCAAAGACCTAGAAATTAGACCAGAAAATTTGCAATTACTAGAAGAAAACATAGGACCAATTCTCTTGCATATAGGGATTGTTAGAGACTTTCTCAATAGGACCTCCAAAGCTCAAGAAATAAAATCCAGACTCAATGAATGGTATGGCACAAATTTAAAAGCTTATGTGCAACAAAGGAGACAAAAATCTGAAGAGAGAGCCTGTACAATGGGGAAAAAAAAAACCTTTATAAGCTACGTCTATGGCAGAAGACAAATATCTAAAATACATGAAGAACCTAAAAAGTTTAATACTAATAAGATAAAATAAAATAAAGGGCGATTGAAATTAATAGACAATTCTCAAAAGAAGAAATACAAATGGCCAACACATATATGAAAAAATACTCAGTCATTAGCAATCAGAGAAATGCAAATAAAAACTACATTGAAATTCCATCTAACTCCAATTGGAATGGCAATTAGGAATACAAACAATAATAAATGCTGGTGAAGATGTGGGAAAACTCTTATATGCACTTGTTTGGATTGTAAATTAGTACACCCACTATGGAGATCAGTATGTAGGTTCCTCAAAAGAGTAGGAATGGAAACCACACCTCAATATTTTCCCCAAAAATTTGAAGTCAGAATACTATAGTGATACATGTATATACATGTTTATAGCAGAACAGTTTTCAATAGTCAAATTATGGAACCAACCTAAGTGTCCATCAGCTGATAAATGGATAAAAATAATGTGGTGTAGACACACAAGAGAATTTTATTCAGCCATAAAGAAGAACAAAAGTGTACTATTTTCAGAAAAATGGATGGAACAGGAGAATATTCTGCCAAATGACATCAGCCAGTCACAGAAATCAGGATCGTGTGCTTTCTCTCATATATGGAAGTTAGAGAGAAAATAAGAAGCAAAAAGATCTTCACTCTGATATGTAATTGCAATGCACCAATAAAAGTATATGTAAAAAACTCACATGGATATTAGTTTGAACAGTGTTCACCTTCTTGTATAAAGTGACATGGGGTAAGCATCCTTTCCACACCTGAGTGAATTGTCATTCTCTTTTCTAAGTCTAGATCAGCTTCCAGCATTTCTTCCGTGGCACATTCAAAATCATGAAGTAAGTCAAGAGTTTCTTGAATGTGAAATTTTACATCAATTAATGTCAGTTGCTCTCCGTCATCTCTATCTCTTTTCAACACAAACCACTTTCATATTTTATAACCAGTATGATTTATTTTTATTTCTAGGCCACACTTTCATTTTTATTGACCAATTCCCTCCACTAGTTATCTGTTTTTACACACTGTTACCTGATTTTATCAATGGGAGAAGGGAAGGCAGCATAAGTATAAGCTTCCCATATGAGTGATATACAATGACCAAAACCTGTAAGCTTTTAAAGAAATTACATGATTGGTCATCAGTCACTAATGGTGATTTGCTGAGTTCCAGACTGAAGAATTAGCATCAGAATTTGTAGTTTATGCAATCATTCACAGTTAATATTCTGTAGTAAGTGAAACTTGAACTGCTTGTTGCAAGACTAATTTTTTTAATTAAACCATGCTAACAGAAATTCATGCATATCAGGCCATACAAAGTTAGGACTTGTCTGCCTATAATATAATAACCAACATACCATTCAATTTATTTCAGGGTATTATTTATTGCTTGTAACTTTATTAACTAGGTCTTAGGAAATCATTTGCCTTTAGATGTTGGCAATATGGGTATAAAGCCATGGTTATATGATAAAAAGATTATGTGAACTGAAAAGTATAGTCTATGTTACAACTGAAGAAATTTAAGCCAGAGGTGGTAGTGTACACCTGTAGTCCCAGTACTTGGGAGGTTGAGACAGGATGATTGCTAGGAGGCCAGTGTTGGCAACTTAGTGAAACCCTGTCTCAAAACGAAAAATGATTAAAAAGGGGCTGAGGTGTATCTCACTGGTAGAGTGACCCTGGGTTTGACACTCAGAAAAAACATAAAAGAAAAAAGAAATGAGAGAGAGAGAAGAGAGAGAGAGAGAGAGAGAGAGAGAGAGAGAGAGAGAGAGAGAGAGAGATTGATTTAAACCTGAAAGTATTTTTTGAAAATACGGCTATTGAACAAAAAATTAGTTGCCAATTCCCCTACTCACTCTAAGTAATCCATATTTGTGTTACATTTATTAGGATGAGGAAAGCTGATATTTTTACAAAATTGTACCTATAAAAATACCTTAAAATGTAGTTTTATTTTGTTTTTGTCAATAAATTCTTAGCATTTATTAAACTATAATTCTAAAGTTTTATATTTATGATGAATATTTTTCCAAGTATAATTTCTACTTATTGACTTATTGTGATATGAAGAAAAATATATATATTTTTTAGTTCTGAACTGTTATTTGAACTCTATTCTAACATGAATAATTTTAAATTGATATAAACTGATGGTGAGTTTTCCAGATAGAAAAATGTATGGTTATGCTTATTGAAAGATATTAACTATTATTTTCCTCTGATACATATAGCTTAAATTTTGTCTAAATGCATTTGGCATAATTTATATCCTTGTCTTACTCATAACTATTCCGAGAATGCCTTGTGTTTCAGCTTGAAATCTGACGTCTATACCTAGTATCTTAATAAAATATTCATAAATTAGCATTTTTTTCATGCCATCGATTAGTTTGAGGTGTTGGTCAATATCTTGAAATGTATGGATGTGTTTACAAACAGATTTCCTAATATTAAACTATTCTTGCATGGCTGCAATAAATCTTACTTGTATACACTTATGTTTCTATTGTATAGAACATTTTCGATTTTTTTTTCTATTTTTGCTGAGTATCTGCATCTCTTTTATGATATGGTGATTATGTCATTTTCAGCAACTATATTTCTTTGCTTATATGACAAACGTGGTAGTAACACAGTAAAATAGATATGAACTTTATGTTATTTTTCTCTTCCCTAGAAAATTTTAATAATAAGAGAATTATGTGTTCACTGGAAAATTCAAATAACCACCTAGTAAGCATCCCAGAAAATGTCCTAAGTTAAACTTTACAGAAGATTTTAATTTTCTATTGTATTTCCTGTTTCTTTCAAACATTTCTTTCATCTGATATCTATATCATCTGATAATGTAAATGTACATCTTATCTATGGTTTTATTTTTGCCAAGAGTGTATAACTTTCAAAAATTCATCTGAATCACTCAATACCTGAATCCTAATATTTTTGTATGGTAGTACAAATTTCTTTTTCAGGGTAGACAGAATTGCCTATTTTATTAACTTTGTCAAAGATCCAATCTTTAGAATTAATTCCTGTGTCCAATGCTTTTTTTCCCTTTATTTCATTCATTTTTGTTTGTATTACCATAAAATGAAAATACATGGCATGTTTTGGGAAAGTATTTGAAAAATATGCATCTAGTCAAAGATTTATGCCTAGAATACACAAATAATTCCTATAACTCCAAAATTAAAAGACAAATGATCCAATAACAAAAAGACAAAAATGTTACATAGGCAATATTAAAATAGCACATAAGTACATGAAAAGATACTAAAAATCATTAGTCATTAGGAAAATGCAAATTAAAGCTACAATGAGATATAGCACCAACCTAATAAAATGGCTTCCATACAAAGGATTGACAAGAAAGAGTGGAGAAAGGGCAAGTAGTGAATCAACCGGAATTCTAATATATTGGTAAGAATGTAAAATTGTGTAAATATTTTGGGAAACTGTTTGGTAGTTCCTTAAAAAAATAAACACATATTACGATGAGACCCAGCAATTCTATTCCTGGTTGTTTACCCAAAAGTAATAAAAATAGTTATGGATACAAAGAATTTCACAGGAATTTTCATAGCAGCTTCATTCATAATAGCCAAGTATATGAATAATACTAATGAATGAGTGAATAAACAAATCATGGCCATGTAGTGTGTGCTTATAAGGGAATACTACTAAGCAATAAAAGGAATATGAACACATGCAACACAGGGCCAACTTCTGAAGCACTGTGCTTTATTAAAAATGACTCTCTCTCTCTCTCTCTCTGTCTCTCTGTCTCTGTCTCTGTCTCTGTCTCTCTCTCTCTCTCTCTCTCTCTCTCACACACACACACACACACACACACACACACACACAGATTTGTCTTTTGTGAAACTACATATTTACATGAAACATCAAAAAAGACATATCTCATTGTCAGTGATGGTCAGCAAATCAGTAACTGGTAAGGTATGTGGATAGAACTGGATTAATCTCAAAGTGTTAAAATGGCATTTGGGGGCAGTTGATGAAAATATTCTATATCATGGTTGTGGGATGTCTGCGTGAATGCAAATGTCTGTCAAAATCATTGCATTTTTTACTTAAAACCAACTGTGTTTACAGAAATTATAGCTAAACAATGCACACACTTTAAAAATTTAAGTCTTTAAAAAGGGATTTTTAAAAAAGCTTGCTAGTAAATAAAATAAAGAAATTCAGTTTTAAAAGACTTTTAAAGGGTAGAAAATGGCAAAAAAAGGAAGTAGCCTTGAGTTATAGATGATCTCAGGTAATATTCTCCCTGCTATAATGAAAAAGACCTAACCACACAACTTAGAAGAAGGAAGATTTATTTGCTCATGGTTTCTTAGTGATTCTGGGTTCTGTCCAGGTGAGGCCAGGATCTAAGCTCAGAGCAACATGGTGGGAAGTAGAAAGAGGGAGAGGGCAAGGGCTCTCCTCCTCACATCACGGAGACTGGAGGCAGAGAGAGAGAGCGGCGGGGGGGGGGGGGATATGATCTCCAAGGCCATACCCCCAGGGACCCCTCTGTGACAACAAGCCCCACTGCCAACATTGCTACCTTATTTCTGGGAGAGCTGCAAGGACATTCTAAATCCATACCATTACGTAGATATTATAAAACAACACTAAATAATTGTAAGAACTCAAATAAAAAGGAGAAATGTCTAGCAACAATAGAGATTTAAGATATTTGGAAAGGGATAACTGACAATAAACTTAAAATCTTCTCTAACGTTGATATTTAGAGATCTAAAATCATTAAAATTTACTGAGAGAGAAATAACTATAATTATACACGTGTATGTATATATAGTATTCTAGTGATATGCATTAAGGAAATTGAATTGATATTCAACACAGTCCTGTTTCCCTTCCCACCAGTTTCATTGGTGTATATTTAACTCCAAATTTTCCAGAAAAAGTTATTGTATCAAGGCATTTGATGGACAAGCTCTTTCAATTTTTAATAAGAAAAATCCCTATAAAATAATAATAACTTTCATGAGATACAACAAGTGCAATAGTTTGTTAAGAACTTAATGTAGTTATTATAAATCTTATAAAGAAACTAAAAAATGATGGCACCAGAAGAAGTAATTAACAGTCATTTTCCCTAATGAATATAAATGTGAACTTCCCATCAATTTGTTTATGAGATCCATCTTTATTACTTAGTGTAACTATAGATCTTCAGTCTTTTGAGGATTACTGCTTGTGTTCTCTTTGAAACAAACTCTCCTACTCTAAAGCTGTGAAGGTATTCCCCTGTTTCTGGAAGCTTTTTGTTCATTCCAAATTTTATTTTGCTTTTATTACCTTGTAATAATTATACATAATATGTAGTACAGGGTGATATTTCAACACAGACACATATACTCTGAAATCTTTATATTTTACTTTTCACACTTAAATTAGCATTCTACGTAAAAATTATCCTTCTACATGCTCTGTCTTGGTGGATACTTCATGTGCACATGTAAAGAATGTATATTTTGCTGTTGTCTATCATATCATTTTGTGAATATCAATTAGATTAAGTATGTTGATAGTGTTGTTCAGGGCATCCAATAATTTATTAATTAATGTTCTACCTACCTATTCTATCAATTACTAAGATACGAAGTTAAAGTCTACATTCATAATAATGAATTTGTTTATTTTCACTTCCAGAGCTATCAGATGATACTGCGTTTATTTTGAACTGATGTTCAACACAGTCCTTTCTCCCTTCTTACCAGTTTCATTGGTCTGTATTTAATGTTTCTATGACAACCTCCTTGTCAAAAAAGTCATTAAGGGTAGCCCAAGTCCAAAAAGAGAGGAATGGATTCCACTTCTTGATGGGGAATAAAATGTCGTATAGAAAAGTAAATTCTCTTGATGAAGACACTTAAGATTGTTATATTTCCTTGTAGACTATTTCATCATCATGCGATAGCCTTCTTTATTACAAACCTAACAATATTACTTATTCTTAAGCATAATTTGACTGAAACTAATATAGCTATATCAGCTTTCTTGGAGTGTATGTGGTATATCATTCTCACTCTTTTACTTTTAATACAAAATTTTTTACACTTAAAGTGTGTTTTTCACTATGATGTATAATTACAGTGCAGCAATAAAAGTAGAAAAATAAAGTGTGTTTCTTATAGACAGCACATAGATGTGACTTGCTTTGTAATCTCATACAACAAATTTCATTTTTTAACATTTGTGTTTAGACTATTATATTAAAAGTGATTACTAGCCGGGCGTGGTGGCGCATGCTTGTAATCCCAGCATTCGGGAGGCTGAGACCAGAGGATCCGGGTTCGTGACCAGCCTCAGCTACCTAGTGAGGCACTCTGCAACTTAGTGAGACTCGGTTTCAAAATAAAGAATAAAAAGTAGGGCTGGGGGTGTAGCTCGGAGGTAGAATGCCCCTGAGTTCAATCCCCAGTACCGCATAAAAAAAAAATTAAAAAAAAAATAAATAAAAGTGATTACTGACTTGGTTGGATTAAAATGTACTATCTTCCTAGTTGTTCTATAATTATTCCTCTTATTTGCTTTTGTCTTCTTATTCTGACTTCTCTATGTTTATTGAGTATTTTAAATTATCTTCTTATACTTAACTCAATTGACTTATACTTTAAATCTTTATTATCTAACAGTTTTAGTGGTTGGATTAGGTTTGGTAATACAAGCATTTAAATAATTTGAATCAAATTTCAAATAATATTATCATACTTCTTATATAGTGTGATGTCATCATATTAGTATATTCTAAATGACTCCCTCCCCCTTCTTGTATTATTGTTCTCATATTCTCATTTTTACATATACTATAAAAATACATCATTTCTATTTTGATTTTAAAATTCAGTTACTTTTTAGAGAAACTTTTAAAATATTTTATTTCAGTTTTTGTTTTCTGGTTTTGATGCTTTTAATTTCCTTATGATGTGTATCTCAGTTTTTTTTATTCTCATTGTTTTATTTCCTGATGTAATTAAAACAGTTGCACAGAATTATCACATATCTACTAGGTTTTCCTTCAGAAATTTAACAATTTTAAATCATAATTGTATGTCAGTTTCTAATATGTATTATATTCCATCTGTGTGAAGAACTGACTTTACTATTTCTTGTGCAATATTTATGCTCTGAATGAATTTTCTTAGTTTTTTTCCTAGAAAACATTTATTTTCCTTTACTATTAAAGAATCTTTTCAATAAATACCTAACCTTTTTTTGGTTTATTATTATTATTTATTGGTACATTGTAATCATACATTTTAGTGAGGTCCAAGCTGGTAGAGGCATACATGCACATAGCACTCATACTTACCTAACTTTATTTTTTTGAGTTTTTTTCTATTAATACTTTAAAGATGTCACCTCTTTGTTGTCATCTCACTTAAATGGTTTCAGATGAGGAGTTTGCCTTGTAAATTCATACTCTTGTTCCTCTGTAGATAATGTGTCTCTTTTTAATTTGGCTAACTTCAAGATTATCTATTTGCTCTTGAAGCTTCAAATTTCTCATATATCTTGTGCTCAGAGTGTAGACTAATGATACAAAGGATTTTTTATCCCTCAAAATCTGCTCCTAGCTTGGCTTTGGAAGCCTCAAGTTCTCTTACCATTCTTTGTCTATATTTAACTCCAAATGGCTGGTTCTTATTTATGATTAATATTCCAACCAGATTCTATAGGGAATGCACACCCCACCCTCCAAGAAACCTATGTGGGGACTCATGCTTTTCCCATATCTGACAATTGTCTTTTTTCTTTCCATCTTTTATGTCACATGTATTGCACTTGAATTTTTTAAATAGCATTTTTGGTTTTTTTCTCCCCAGTAGTTTTGATACTTTCTTCCTTTACAACATGAGTGATTTGTTTATGCCTTCTACTTTGCTCCCTTTTGCTTGATAATGCATTTCCTATTTCCTTTCTTTTATGAGCCCTGACACTAAATGACACATTCCAGGAAGGCTGCCCATCGGGTAGCCCCTCCTTCCTCTGCTTCATCTCTTTAGGCCCTAATGAAACTCTTTGTTTGATGCTTAATGATGATCATTGCCTTTCCATCTGCTTGAGCCTCTACAATCCAATACCGTACTGAAAAGAAAAATACAGAAATTCAATACTAAAAAGAAAATCTAAACAAAACAAACTCAACTCTGGTCGATGGTTTTTCGTGACATTACACTGCACTATGAGCTAAAATGATCCATTTTTGTTTTTTTTAGATGGTCATAGAGTTGACAACTTCTACATTTGACTGAAAAAATTGATACAGAGAAACACATCCAGGTAATAGGTTAAATTATATAATACCAGTTTTTTTTTTTTCTTACTTGGTCTTGAGAAAGTTTCATTTACTGTATTTCATTACAATCCTCCCATGTGATATTTTCAGTGTGGAATGGAATACAGAAGTAATATATGTGATGCAGTATTGGAACAATTTCTCCTTGGGCTTCTGTTTAATGTTGAAACTATGACAGGGGAGGCAGTTTCAACTTTCCTTCACACTCATATCCTAAGCCAATAGTTTAGGCAATGAGCCAGGCCATGGTATAAATTCAAGCTGACTTGTGAGCCTTTGGACCATTGCAATGCTCTTTCCATCCAATTTGCAGAAACATTCATGCCTAAGGCCCTGAGCATGCAGAAACTAATTTGGTATGGATGTGATAGGAATTCTGAGCTTTTGATGGGGATATAAAAAATAAAACATGCAATAGGAGCAAAGGATGTAAAAGACTAAAGCAATATTTACTGATTTTCCTTTTATTGCCTCTATATAAAAACAAGTTTTTATTTTTTTATATTTTTCCTTAGATTTAGTTTATCATACATAAATTTTGATTTTATGGTGCATATTTTCTTTTAGTTTTTATGTTTTGAAAAATATGATTATTATAATGGCAATATAACACAATAATTAGCATTCACTATTGAATAAGACTCGTAAATTCAAGGCACTGGTCTGATTTCTACTAGCTGTGTGACTGGGCAAATTCTTTAAACAATGCTATACTCTGGTTCTGTCTCTATTGAATGAGAAATATAATAATACCTAAGACATAACATTATTGTATCTGTTGGGGTTGAATATTCTTCACTTTCTCATCTCCTTTTCTCTCACTCACAGAACAAGTTTTCTGTCTTCTTAGTTCTGTCCTGTATCCCAGTAGGGTTGATCCTCAAGTATTCTGTGTTAAGGGTTGCTAGAGTAGCAGAACTCACAGGATATGTTTATGGCAAAAAGGGATTTATCAGATCAGCTTACAGTTGAAAGTAGTGTAGTCTCAAGCAGCCACCTGCACATGATGAACTGGAGGAATCAGTAGCTGGTCAGGTGATCTCAGAGTTGGAGTTTCAGAATCAGAGCAACAGACAATGCAGTCCCAGTCCAAGATGGAAAGGCCAGGAAACTCTCTGGAGAAATGAAGATGGAAATCTAGTTTGAAGAGCTGAAAGCTGATATCTCAGACAAGAGCAGACAGGCTTCTCTGAGGAAGAACCACCTATCCTTTCATGCATCTCTCTCTTTTTTATCCAGGTCCTGAGCCTACCAGGACAGTGCTTCCTACCTTCAGGGCAGGACTTCCCCTTCAATCTGCCATTACATAAGCCAACCATCTCATCGACCCACCCAAAGTCACATAATCCTAGGTTTATCCTAATTCGGTCAAGTTGACAATCCAGATTAACCATCACAAATTTATTGTATCCAATCCCTTGCTCTTTGCTTTTTTAAAAATTATAGTCAGTTAATGAGAGACATCAGTGAGGAACCTAAAATTGGAAACAGAGATAATTCTGGTCACTTCTGCCTCTCCATCTCTGGTGTAGCCCCATGGATCTGGCAGGGGTCTTGTCCCATTACTTCTCCAGGTCCCGCTGAAGATCTTCTTCTCTGTAAGCCCAGCGCATCTGAATTCCAGTTGTATCACATGCTCGACTTGACTGTTTACCTACAGTGGAAATAACAGCTTCCTGCTTTTCTAGACTCTGGTTACCTCAACTCATTCATTTATTTCCTAGTCCTGACCACACTCTTGAAAATAATCCTTTCATCCCAAAATAACACTTTTGAAAGCAAGATCCAGTTAGTTCTGTTGTTTAGGGGTTGGGTAGATGTGCTTCATAACTTTATGAACAACATGCATACATCTGACATTTTGTTTTCATTTACTATTCTTCTGTCTCAGATTATTTACATTCCCTCTTTTTTAACCTTTTCAATTTATGTTATCTTTTTCATTTGAAGTGCAGTGACTAGAAATGCACATGATACAGAAACATCATGGGTTCAAAGAAGAAAAGGTTCATATTTTTAAACCATTTTTTATACTTTAGCTAATTTTAATATTTAATTATTCTTCTTGTGCCTAGAAAATACATTGAGAGATACTTTTTAGGGTACATTCTATGATTTCACACACACACACACACACACACACACACACACACACATTCACACATGCCCTGGTATACAATTTAGAACAGTCTTGATATTTTTTTTCTTTTTTCCACCCCTCCATAATTTTTTGTAAGTGTTCTCCTGCATTGAAGATCATTCTCATCATTCTCATTTAACAATAAATCCAATTTATAAATCAAAAACTTTCACCATCTTTTTCACATTCCTTCTATGAGACTAAACCCAGATCTCTCTAGAAGCCACAAGTACCTCTGGCATCTATGAAACTATCCAAATTCTTTTCCAGCTCCCTTGGATCTATAGACACAGGCAGAGTCCAATTTCTGCCAGCATCATAAGAACTATGAACTTTGCCCCCTTTTATACTCTTCTGCCTGAAATTAAAGGCAGGGAAGAAGAATTGGAAAGGTGTTTGAACTACAGGCTTTGAGAGCAGCATGCTCTTTTAGCAGATGTCTGTGCTTTGTAGTAATTGTGACAGAAGTTGCATGTCCTGAGCCAAAGAAGAAAATAAATGTTTACCATCAGACTGGAGATCTAAAAGCCAGTAGGAGGGGACTGAGAGACAAGTAGATGGGAAGCCATGGATGGAGGCAATGCTGTGGAGGGCAGCTCAATAAAGCTGTGCATATCTGCATTCACACAAGTCAAAGTAACTCAATGAGAGCTGGATGCAGTGGTGTATGCCTATAGTCCCAGTACATGGGAGCCTGACACAGGAGGACAGCAGGTTTGAGGCAGCCTCAGCAACAAAGTGAGACTCCCAGCAACTTAGAAATACCTCATTTTCCTAAACAAATAAATAAAAGGGGGTAGTTGTAGCTAGGAAATAGACTGACTTTGAGTTCAATATCTAGTAAACTCCCTACAAAAAAGTAACTTATCCAGATGGATGATCCATATTTATTGCTGTTGAATATCAGAAGTTGATCTGCGGAAGCAGACATAGAATAGCATAAACCTTATCAAAGGTACCAGTGTGTGTTCTGGTACCCTGATGTTTTCTGTTTTTAAATTCTTAGCTTCCTAAGAGACCAAATTTACTCTGGGAACATTGCTACAATTAAAAAAGAAATTCCTGAACTACTGAAAACACATCATATACGGTGTGTTCTCTGTTCTTGGATCCTTGTGGAAAGATCTGATAAGGAGTCAATGATAGTCCTAAATTAATAATTAAGCTAGATCCAAAGTATACCTGATATTATTCAAAGAAATGCATAGTTTGGAAATTCTCCCATGGAAAAAAATGAGAGTACTCCCAAATACCTAAACCAAACAAGCATCTGTGATTATTCTAGTTTTAGACAGCCCCTGGGAAACTCAAAATTCTCTGAAACTCTGAGTCAATTCAACTCCTGCACATGAGAAGACCTAATGTGCCCAAATATTTCACACATGTATAGAATTAGAAACTGTAATGATAATTTTCTCAAATCTACAGAAACAAAAGGCACCATATTCCTATGAAGCAATTATGTGGATTGGAATGACCATTCACTTTATCCAAACAAAAATGCTTAAAAGTGAAAAACATTATTATTGATAATTATGCCAAGACATTCGGCATAACCCTTGCCCAAACTGGGCGAACCAGAATGTGTGATCATCTACACATAACTCAATGTGGCTAGACAATTTGGTATGTAGGAGGAAGCCACGAAGTTTAGATTGGTGGTCCAGGCAATGACAATTAACAGACTCATGACTTCCAGTCAAAGACACTTGGATTCTATAGATGTTAGGAAAACATTCTACAGTTCCTGAACTACTGAAAATTAGATGCCATATGAGCAAATATCTTCTTGGTCGTTAATTGTACAGAGTATCTTGATCATATCAGGCTGTCTTCTAAGTGTTTTGTGTTCCAGGCACTAATTTATCATCTAATAAACACGATGTATGATATTGAGTAAAGAAGATTATCCAAGTAATCATAATATAGGCCCTGACCCTGGGGGAATAATTGATTTACATAAAATAGCTAGGTTTACCACAAAGCAGAAGAGTTAAGTTAGATAAAACAGAAGAAGCAGGGTCTTTGTTTTCTGTATGACATATAATATAGGACTTTGAGCAGGGGTTCAGTGATTTATTTAGTTCAGTCAAATATTTGAATGTCAATTATTTTGATAAACACAGGCATTCCCAATTAAATGAATATTAGAATAAAATATCTTGATTGGACCAATTTTTTGCAGTTCAGGGCTTCCACTAAAAGACTGTTGAATGTGAAATTTTATTAATCCACCTAACTTTGTCAAAATGCATGTGATTTTTGGTTTTTGTTTTCCCATGAAATCCAGCAGGCAGGATCAACTGTTTCCAAGTGCACAGGCATAATCCATTTTCCTAACGCATAACAATTCAATGTGGGGGAGTTCCTTACGCAAGCAATTTTCTGAGAAATATAATAGGCCACAAACAAAGTGGAGTTGATTGTTTCTAAGCAGTGTGAACAAGACATGATATTGTTATACTTTAGGGAACAACAAGGTAAATGCACGCGTCATCTGAAATTATGCTTGTCACAATATAATGATGCAGCACTGTAGATATTTTCTTCCAAACTGTGATACTTAGCTTCTTTACTTCCTTATAAACACACTTATAGTCCCTGGATTTAAAATCTGAGCACTTTTTTTGTTGTTGTTTTGTTCTGTTCTGTTTTGTTTTGCAGTACTGGGGATTGAAGCCAGGGGCATTCTACCTCTGAGCTACACCTTCATCCCCAGTCCTATTTTTTCATTCTTTATTTTTGAAACAGCATCTCACTAAGTTGCAGAAAGCCTCACTAAGTCACTGAGGCTGGCCATGAATCTGGATCCTCTAATCTCAGCCTCCCAAGTACTGGGATTACAAGCATGTGCCACCATGCCCAGCTTTAAAAATCTAAGCACTTTAATTTCAGCATTTAATCATACTACTAGTTGCTGAAAAACAAAATAATATAAATGGGTAAATTTTCATTGTTACAAGTTAACAAACATAGTCTATCCTAAATACAACTAATATTTACATAAATTTAAATACATAAAAGCTTGGGACATTGACTAAGAGAGTGAATAGCTACAACTTTGGTATATTTCAAGGTAGGTTTTAGTCTTGTCCTTCCAAAAGGTAATAATAATAATAATAAAGTGTCTGACACACTGAATTTTCTATCTTCAATTGAACTTGAAATATCATGGATATTTTACTTCCTGAGTAAAAAGAATTTTAAAGTTATCATTGGACATTGAAAATCTTTTAAGTCTAATAAATACATCCATGATTTATGTCATGTAGTTAAGGATAATATTATAGCCTAAAAAGGCTAAATAAGGTCTCAAGTTTATACTAGTAAAGGATATTTTAGGGCTTAGAATTTGTGTTTTTTAACTTAATGACATTTTTCATTTTGAGAGCCACATTCTTTAGAGGATTTACATATTTTATAATATATGAATTTTCTACACCACTGCATTTCATAGGAAGTAAAAACAAAAAACAATTGCAGTTAGAAAAATATTGCCAGCAAGTTCAGTGACCAAAAAAAAAAAAAAGAAAAGAAAAAAGAAAGAAAAGAATAAAAGACTAACCCATTGGTTTCTTGAATCGTGAATTAGGATTCTTTCAATTGGGTATATGTGTGTGTGTGTATGAGAGAGAGAGAGACTTCAAATTTACTATTAAAAATCAAATTCTACCTATATTTTAAGGTACATGATAATAAATTTATTGTTAGCAATAAAATTATTGTTTATGTACAGTTTTGTGTCCATTCTTACAGCAAATCAGCTATATTTTGGCTATTTTTAGTTTTAAAAATAAGCACATTAAAACTATAATCAGTATGACTTTACAGTATAAAATCAAATGATAATTTCCATTTTACTTAGCTATAGAGGCTATAATCAAGACTATATTTATTATTTAAAATTATCATCAGTATATACTATAAGCATAAATTAAAATATTATTATATATTTATTAATTATCCTTTGTAGGGACACATACACACACACACACATATATATATATGTGTACTAAATTTTATATATATATATGTGTGTACTAAATTATATATATATATATATATATATATATATATATATATATATATATAGTATATATTATATATATATAATTCTTCATTGTAGCCTTTAGGTAAAATGAGTCCAAACAAAGTTCTCTGAAAAGTGTTAATAAATAATTGATGAAATATTTATCATTACTCTTTTTTTTTTAAATCAAGCTGAGGAGAGTGAATTGATGGTTTTGGACAGGAAGTGTCAAAACTTCATGAAACTCACCTCAAACACTACCAAGAACAAGGAGCAGCTCAACACAAACTGTCTAAAGAGCAGTTTAATTAGTTAAACAGTATATTAACTAACGTTTTCAGTACTTTCTCAAAACCCATCAGACAAGTTAGAATTTCCCCAATATTAGGATTTTAGTCCGTTCTGCACCAATTTAATCTGCCTTGGTTAGTTTGACCTGAAATCCTTATCTCCTTCAGTGGGGTAGAGATATCTACCACAGATGGTTTCTACCATTCCTGGTAAGGAAAAGGCCAATTCTATGTAAAGTTTATAAAGCTGTATAAACATAGTTTATTACTCCTTTGGGGTGGAAGGTACTATATAAATGTAAGATATTAAGGTGGTTAATCAAAGGCACCTTTTTTATATCCTTTGTCAAGCTAAATAAATAAAAATGCAAAAGAACATAATATATCACTGCTGGACTATTCTTCAAAAATAGCCACTGCTATTCCATATTTGGACAGTTCCATTTGTTCAGCCCAGAGTTCTAAAGATTTCTAAATGTTTATTGAATTACAATGCCACCCTCTCTCCTACCTCCCACATCACTGTTTAAATCACTTTCTGAGTACTACTATAAATAAAAGTACATATCTCTGCTTTATGAGATTGATGCCAAAACCTTAAGCTGATAAAATATATATTTTATAGAAATACCTCTCTGCACATCAAATTAGTAAATGCTATAGTTAAATTTTTTAGAGTCTCATAAAATTGGGGTGGGATAGGTGTGCATTACTAACAAAAGTTAAGAGAATTAACTTTCCATTTCCCTTAGGACTAGTTGGACCATGGTAATACTCCCCACCTCTTCTGCAGACTCTATACACCAATCTAATGACCTTGGTAAGGCTCCCTATTAATTTCTAGAATAAGTGACCTATCTTTGGTTAGTTCAGAAATCATCTGTTGCTCCCAAGGCATGTGATAGGCATAGTTTGGAGTGAAGAATATGAGTCCTATTCCAATATACCACTCAGAGGAGTGGGAACAGGAGCAGGATTTAGTGTGCATTGAGGGTTGGGCCATATCTTCCCGAGAATAAGTAGGTTCATGGTATCATCATGCCAATCATTGTCAAAAGCTATGTTATTAATTATTTGGTATGTGTTAATTGCTGAGCACTATACATCCATTCTTTGCTTATCAAAGTAACCTTCTGAGGGAGATATTAGTATGATAGATTCCACTTCAGAGATTAAGTTATTTATCTGAGGTTATACTTCTGAGAAAAGATGATGAATCTGTAAGACCATGAAACTAGTCTATGGTTGATTTCTAGAATGCATTGCTCTGTAGGACTTACCAACACCCACATTTGAGACAAAGGTAATGATAACAAATGCTTATACATCTTTTTGGCTGAGTTTCTGAGGTCATGGCAGAGTCACTATTTCTACACAGCATAGTATAGGGCAAGGACTCTTGTTGGGATGGAGAGGGGTTTCAGAGAAAGAACATATCTTTCACTTCATAGAATATAATGTAAGATGGAGAAAATGGACACATATAAGGTTATGGGTGAGGGGTTGATAAGAGGACTGTTTGAGGACATTATTGAGGAGGAGAAAAGGCTTCCATGGCCACCCATTCATATTACCAGTGTCTGAGACACTGCCAGCACTGTGTAGGATTGAGAATTTGGCCTGTGAATGAACCAGACTGATCTTATGGCAGACTCACTCCTCACGCAACACAACACAGTAGGATTTGCCCCCTAACTAATGTATGTGTTGTCCTCTGACATTTTTAGACTTTTTACATTATTCTATGTTTTCCCTCTGCAAAAGTTGGGAGATCATATTTTTAAAAAATTGTACTGTCATAGAAAATTAAACTACAGAATGACTCCCAGATTGACTCTTGGCAACTGTGTTGCCTGGGAGAATTCTGTCATATATTAAAAAATTTGACCTTGGAGGCTGGACTTTGTTGCAAAAGTAGAAAAGTGTACATGATGTGGAAGAACAAAAAGAAATAAACTCAAATTTCTGTTCATGAAACTTTTGATTTGTTATATAAAAGCAGTGTGTTACATTCTCAAAATGATTAAGTTAAGAAGAACACACAAACAACTATTATGCCATTCATAATAAGAACATTTACCATGAGAGGGTGACAAGGTTTGAAAACAGACTGCACAATAAAACCATACAATGGTGGTCTGGAAGTTAAGCATATCTAGGATCTCATACCTTAGAAACAACTTCATGACAAAATTGAAGGTGTTATAATAGAAAAGTCCTTGACCACAAAATATCTGTGGAAAGAAAATAATCTCCTAAACATGAACATAATATAAGATAGCTCTCAGTCTATAACTCACAGGGGAACATAGCATAGAGGCCCCTACAATTTTACCTGTAAGCTCTCTCTGAAAGGCAGAACTAATTGTCTATTATTCTCACTATAAGGAAATACTTTTAAGATAATGAGTATATTCTCACCATTGTAGTCTTAGCACAGAATGAGAGTTGGGTACAAAACTATCATCCAATAAATGTTGAATTAATAATGAAGTATTATGTGTGTAAACTGAATAGTAAAATGGTCAGAGGGATTAGAAATCATAGGGATCTAAAGTGGAGTAGAGAGATACAAATATGTTTACTTCAAGATTTTCTCTTCTCTGACTTTAAATGTAGTGCTTTTTAACCTTCAAAGTCTATGTTCCACATTAGGACAAACTACAGTGTCTTCATGATCAGTACTGCTGAAGATCAAGAATTGGACACATTTTAGTTTTGATGCATAAATATATTCTCCATATCATGGTCTTGAACCTCTAGTAAATCTATCCTGATAGCCCACTGCAAAAATGCAGGAAGTGAGCTACAAATTACAGGAGGTGGATAGAGTATATAGTAGAATCAAAGATACAAGAAGGTTGCTTAAAAATGCATGTAGACTTCAAAGAAAAATAAGGACCACCAAGACCTGTGCCCAGGTTTGTTTGAGAGACTTTCAACCTCACCAAGATGCAGAATTACAATGCACCAATAAAAGTATAAAGAAAACATGAATGGGTAAGTGAAAGAACAAGGTATTCATAACAATAAGAGAGAACAGATCTCAATGGCTTTGATCTGTATTCTTTATCTTCATGGTCAGGAACAGTAAATATCTGTCTGAGAGTGTATCCAGTGTATTCATAGTGAACTACCGAAGGTGGCACACAACTATTTGTCTAAGATAGCAGCTTTGCATGTTATACTAAGAACATTCTGGGCCTAAAATACTTTTTTATCAATATTTATAGAAGATGTTTAATTTTATCATTTCCAGGTACTAGTTAACAAGGATCATTTGGATTATATACTTTTGAAAACCTACCATCGGCCACATCTATTTATGGATACTCTTCAGGTCCCTGACAAAGTCATCTTTCTCACATACCTTTTAAAGTTAGGTCAGATCTAATTTGGCTCTGTAGACATCAGTTATCTCTTTGTCATGTAGAATGTTAACTTGGACAAGTAGATGGAATATTTTTTCCACATCTCACTGGACTATTAGAATTATTCATACTACTAGAAAAAAATCTAACAATTATTTTTGAAAAGATAGATGAAAGTGTCATTTGAAAAGTATGAAAACAAGCGCACCACTTGGATGAAGTGATAAGCAGTCCTGTGGGGGGAAAAAAAATGTGTCTCTAGAACAATGCATATGTGAAGTGGCCCTTCTGACCTAGTCATCCAGAAGGAATTCTATTTTGAGTTTCTTTCCTAAGAGGAAAATGAGTCATTCTGAACCATTCACCTCCATTCACTCCACCTTTTACATCCGGTGGCACTACTTTCAAATAAGCAGATGTGCTTTGAAATTGTGGGGGCCTGTGGCTATAAAAAATTGTATTGTAAATCTACTATGATTGCAAGAAATTGGCTACATTTAAAATAGCTAGTCTTCTCTTTTGAACTAAGATTGATTTTACTTTTACTCATTAACATTGATTGTTATTCATTAACAAGTGCTGCTTCCTAGTAAAAGCACACACACACACACACACACACACACACACACATACACACACACACACAAGGAGTAGGTGGAAGGAGATTCTGTTTCATAGAAAATTTTTTCACTAATATACACTTTTTTGTATATTGGGGATTGAAGCCAAGGGCATTCTACTTTCAAGCTATACCCTTTGCCCTTTTCATTTTTTTATTTTGAAACAAGGTCTTGCTAGTTGCTGAGGCTGGCCTCAAACCTGCAATTCCCATCTCAGATTCCTAAGTACTGGGATTACAGGCATGTGCCACCACACCTGGCTTTACTCATATGCTTTTATTGGTGCATTGTAATTTTTCATCACAATGAGGTTCAGAATGATAGAAACATACATGTACACAACTCTTTTTGTGTTTCTCCCCAGATCATTTCTACATGAATCCAGGAAAATAAATATTGAGTTCCAATTATAAAACACATTTTTTTACTAAAATAAACATGTTTAAAAGTAAGCTATATAAGAGAAGAAGCACTCTACTTAGAGGTAAAACTACTTGACATATCGAATTCCTTTACCTAATTAGTTCAGCTTACCTAGAGTTGCAAATATTGACCCATTTTCTGAATTGAATCTGTTTCTAGCCTTTCTTTGTGCTACTGCCTATGATACCACTGTTTAAGAGATTCCAGATTGATTGCCTGCTCCTTCTAAAATCATTAACCACAACATTTTGGGGATATCATTAATAACATTTATATTGCTAGCCCTATGGAATATATTTGACCTCATCTTCTGAGAGTCTAGAGCATCGGGCCCTATTGACCACTCCATCTTTCCAACAGTTCCAATACAGTTGGCATTCTCACTGGCACAATCCAAAGCACCTGACCACACAACTTAGTACAAGGATTTATTTGCTCACAGTTCTGGAGATTTTAAGGATTGAGTCCACGTTAGGCCAGATAAAGTCTGTGGAGCTCAGGGTATGGAATGAGGGGCTCAAGGGCTTTGCCTTCACATCACAACAACTGGATGCAGAGGAGGTAATTACCATATGTAATTACCAAGGCCATGCCTCCAGGAACCCCTTCTTAGCAAATAAGCCCCAATCCCAATATGGCTGCCTTGGCTCTATGCATTCTAGAGGATATTCTAAATCCAAACCACAACCATTGTCTCCTTTCTATGATACTCCTTTCTCCTGAAGCTCCTTTCTTTCTTCCTATCTCATATTTTATTTATGGACACTTTAATTCTGTTTGTCTCTAAATATTAATACTTTACTCATTTCTATTCTTAACTATATATCTATTTTTTTTTAATTTTTTTGTTGTAGTAATTCATGCAATATAGCATACATCTTTGTTAAGTACAAGTTGTTAACAACATATTTGCACACAATTCTCATTTGATCCCTTCCCCAATTCCCACCCCATTCCCTCCCCCTCCCTCCCCCTCAGGTTCACTTCGGTGAGTGACCTTGATATGATTGTGTACGAACATCATGTGCTTTAGGGTGTCCCTCTGCC
>PVLC010011357.1:0-47545 GCA_004027655.1 Graphiurus murinus
GACTTCTTCACATGCTGTTTGTGCTACTTGCCTACAACCCTACCTGAGCCCTCACTGTTCCTACCCCTAACCTGATGTGTACCTTCTTTCACGTCTATTTATGTAATGCCTCCTCAGAGAGGCAGGACATTCCTAGACATACTCCTGAGGAAATTAGTTCTATTATTAGTAATTTCACTCTTCCTTCTATGGTACTTCTCTCAACTTCTAAATATTTGAGATATTATTTAGCTAGTAATAATGGGAAGGTGACTATTTTGCTTACTTTAGTATCCCCTCTGCTAAGCATAAAGTAGGTATTTAGTAAATAGGAGGGATGTCTCTGAAAAGGAAATGAGAATTTAAAGAGGCCTTTGTTCATTTAGATTCCAAATGGAATGAAATTCCATCATAAATGGAACTGATCTAGAGATAAAAGATTTAGAAAGAAAAATCAAACTCTTCCTATCACTCTCTTACCAGGAGAACAAAGCCATAATTATAATCCAGTAGAAAAATATCAACAGAATGATGAAGAATGAAAAACAATGAATCATAATTGACTACCCCCTACAATGAATATGCAATTGAGTGCTTTAAAATTATCTGTAGTAGTCAATATCTAGCCAAATAAGGATTACAAGATTTTAATGTCTTGTCATTTGTTAGGCCATCTATTTAATAATTTTATTTTTAATCATTTCTTTTTGTTTGAAAATATTTATTTTCAATCTTTTGCCTTCAAACTCCCTAAAATTTTGGATAGCCTGAATGTAGAATCCTTTATTATAACCCAAACAAGTGAAATTCTCTTCACTTATCCTTTTGCTTTTAAAAACAAAGGAAAGATTAAAATGAGTTGCTGATAAAAGGTAACCCTTATTTAGTTATTTCTCCTTTTGATCAGCATAAGCTGACCACGTAAGAACAGAATTTGGACTCAGTACCTCCTAACTGCCACATGGAGGAAATATGCCCCCCTCATTTCTATGCAGGCATTTATCTGAATCTCGTCCTCCTTCCCACTGCTGAGGCCTGGGACCTTGGAGAGCTATATCTAGATGTAGAACATGGTTTTATGTGCCAGCAACAGATAGTCGTAACTATTTTCATCACTCACAGATCTTAGCCTTTAAACAGATGAAAGGGTGATTTACATGGATTGGCGGGGGTCTGAGAATCCTTATTGCTTTTGTAAGCTGAGACAATAGGCCCAGTTCATAATGACTCCAAATAAGGTCTCTTGGAATGTGATTGCATCCATATGCTGTCGGCTCCTGCAACATAGGTGCAGAGAACCAGCCCCAAGAACTGGGCCTCAAAGGAAGGCATGGGATGCTGATTTGCTTCCCACCAGTCTCCTCCAGCAGCCACGCATGGAGTCCTTAATGCAAAAGTGTAAGTGGGAGGAACATTTTCACTCTTAAAAAAAAACCTCCCTCACCCCCTTCCCTGGGGACCGTGCTATTCAGCAGCTAGAAACAGCAGCAGCAGAGAAGTAGAAAGTGCTTGCCTGGTCCTCCTGAGCCTGCACTGCCCAGGAGCCCCGATAGAGCTTTTGCCTGAGTGCCTGTTTTCAAGGTAGTGGGGAGATGAGAATAGTCTCACAGATTGGTGCACAGCTTTAGACTAGATACTGCACAAAAGACTTTTGTTATTGGATATTTGACTAGTTACATCAGTATTGAGTTAAAATAGACCTTGAGGAAGCAGAGACAAAAGCTTTTCTTCAGAAGCAGAGACAAAAGCTTTTCTTCAGTTTGGCTGGAGTTCTGCTGCCTTATTTGTCTTTACAAAGTGCATTTGTAATTTGTGACCAAATGGCCAGTTATTGCACAAGAAAGAAAATATTAGAATGCTTGTCATCTACTGGGGTCTTCCTCTAAGGAATGATAAATGTTCTATATATAGCACATGGGGAAGGTGCCAGCAGATAAAGAGGTTTTACCTACCTCCTTCTCCATTTTTTTACCTATCTTCATTGGCAGTGAAAACACCATAAAGCAATATGGCAAGGATTCCTGAAATCCTTGAATAAAAGACATTGAAACTATTAAACAGATTTTTTTTTATCATGTCAGTATTCCTAGCCATCAGAGAGCATGCTTTCTCTCCCTAGTAATTGTATTAGGTTACTGAATAATCATGGTTTAGTTAGGAGGGAGCAAGGGCCCAGTGGAAATGTAAATCCCTCCTTTTTTCCTGAGAGTTGAGGCAACAGTTTAACCACAAATATTTATCTTCAGTTCTCAGGAAGATGTGCCTCTGTTTTGATTTGTCCTCTGAAGAGTGCAATAGATGCTATATAGAACTATTATCCAAATTGTTAGATCCTGTATCCAGACAAAACTCCATTCACTGCTACAAAAAAAAAAAAAACTAGTGAGACCAGGCATAGTGACACATGCCTGAACTCTCATTATTTGAGAGGCTGAGATAGGAGAATTACAGGTTCAAGGACAGCCTCAGCAACTTAGTTAGACCCTATTTCAAAATAAAATAGAGCTGGGAGTATAGCTCAGAGTTAGAATGCCCTGGGTGCAATCCCTAGTACCACAAAACAAAACAAAAATAAAAGGCCTAGTGAGAAAAGAAAACTCTAAATGATAAAGAATTAAGAAATCACCGATTTATACATTTAATTTTTAAGTTTTAGATTCTCCTTCTGGGCTACCACTCACATATGAATATATATTCACTTAAAAGTAAATATATTCATGTATATCAATATAGAAAGCTATTATGATTAAGATAACAAAATAGTAAACCTAGTAATAGCTGGCCATTTGGTCATAAGCCCCAAAATCATGGTTTACTCATGTAGTGGAATAAAGTGTGTGTGTGTGTGTGTGTGTGTGAGAGAGAGAGAGAGAGAGAGACAGAGAGAGAGACAGAGAGAGAGAGAGAGAGAGAGAGAGAGAGAGAGAGAGAGAGAGATTGAGATTGAGATTGAGATTAGAAGTAATTTCTCCTGACCACCCTGTACTCATTAACCACCATCCTCTCTCCACCCCTCCCCATCTCACACCCTTCGCAGGCTCTGGTCACCAGTATTCTATTCTCTACCTCTTTGAGATCAATTTTACATTTCCTGTAAGTGAGAGCAGGCGATACTTGCCTTTCAATGCCTGGTTTAAGGAAATCACTTTTTAAACTGACTTAATTAATTTGGAAAATTGAAATTCTCTGTGGGTGACTTTTAATGACCAAATTAAGAAAAAACCATCGCTTTCTTAAGGAAGGTGGGAAAAGTACAATATAAGGTATATACTGGGTTTATCACTTTATCCTAATTATTAATATCTCTCCATATTGATACATATGACTCTTAATTGCTTTTAACTGGCATAGATTATTCCATTCCATGAGTAAATCATATTTTTCCTTATCCATGCCTCATTCCCTTTGTATTCTTAAGTTAGCCACATTGTTTTGAGCTCCACTGTAAAAGAACATTGATAATTCAGATATCTTTACTTCTCCATTGGAATATTGGAAAGATGAGCAAGACAGCAATGGAAATTAGAACTCTTTTTTCAGGAAGTGGTCCTAATATTAAAAGTAATGCCTCTTTCTTATACATTGTGTTTTCCATCTAGAAGGAAGAGATTCCTCAAGCATTCTTTCTTTTTTATTTACATAATGCAATAGTGATAACCCATATGTGAAAACAATGGGATTGTAAAATTAGACAAATGTAATTAGTGGGCCTTAATGCCACGAACTCAACTCAAAATAATACTGCTGAGGCCCAAATGACTGTCATTTCAGTGCTCATAAATGATGGTTTAAGCTGGCCAGTGGCTGAGGTCCAGACTTCTCCTTGTTCCCTAGATGGTCAGTAAGGCTGCTTGGACCATAATTTTCCATCTTTCTTTTTGGAAAGATGGACGGGAGGCCACTCGGTAAAATGAACCTTGGAAATAAGACTTGTGTCTCACACCATCTATTAATGAAAGAAAGTTATAAAAATAAACACATACCCAGAACCTAATGGAGACATGGCAGCAGGCCTAAGGGAAATGCCATCTCTCCAGCCTCCCCTTTAATTCCCTTTTTGTTTTATTTAGTTTCAGGATAGGACGAATGCATCAGTTGGAGGCAAACGTTTGTGTTTTCTGAACTTGTTTATCTAGAAAGTAGTTGAAGGAGATAAGGGTGAATATCTTTGGAAAGAGTCAGCACTGGGAAAACTGGGAAGGGCATACAGAATAGTATTTCCACGACTTTATTGCTTCTGGCTCATTTTCATGACTGTGTTGTATTGCCTAGTGTTCTAATAGAATGTGGGCCTCTCTGAGCTCCTACATAAAAATTCCAAAGTAAACTCATAAGCGAGCATGACTTAAACATGGAGCAGAGCATTAGAGGTAAATGGCAAGAAGTTTGGACTCAATAGTGGATTTGGAAGGAGATAAAGACAGACTACCATATTCCTCTCACTGCTTCCCTGTTTCTCTGTAAACTGGCCTGTACTTCCTGGGATCTTTTGATTCTGTTTTTGCTTGATTTTCACTACATCTTCCAGTTAGATTTAATGGTATCAGTTCTCTCCCACAGTTTCTGAGTAGATCTGCTTGACCCGTTTCTTTTGCTTCCTTTTCTTTTGCTTCTTTCTCTCTTTAAACAGCTCCCTCCCACCCAGCAAATTTAACTTAATGCTTTTCAACATCTTCACCATTAGCATATATTATTTCTAGCTACAGTAAGCAAGATCCCCTTCCCCTCCCCAACCCCTGCCTTCCATCTGCATCTCCTTAAAGAGCTGCTTCTCCAGTGGACTACAGAGCACTTGACACTGTACCACTCATTTGTCCTCTTACTCTCCTTGTAAAAGAAGCAGCCATTAGGCCTCTTGACATATGACGAAAGCAATGCTCTGAGACACTTCTCCAGGGACCACACTGCTAAGTCAATGATAGATTTGGACATCCTGGGAGAGAATCCACTCCCTTGAGACTCTTTGAGTTATCTATAACTCTGAATTCAAACTTGTTTCTGTCATTCAAGTTTAATAAAACTTGACCTTATCCAAACAAAACTTATCCATGACTTGCTTGACCTCTGATTACTAGCAATGTTGATTTTTTTGTTTTGTTTTTGCATCTCAATACTACTTGCTCTCACAAACATTTCCCAAGCTGATTGTGTATTAAATCTAATACTATTTCAAAAAAAGAGATAGATTTGCATCTAATTTTAGCTATCTATTTCTTATGGATAGGCTCACAATGTGTTAGATATTCTGCCAAGCAAAGTCAAGAGACAGTTCCCTGAAAATCTTACAACCTCCTCAAGAGAGCCAATCCTAAACAGGTGACTATATAGTAGAGAAGTTGCAGTGCATAGAATAATTCAGCCCATTTTTTTAGAACCTGTAGTATGTCAAGTACTATACCAGGCATAGGTTATGTAACTATAAACAAAAGAAATAAATAAACTACTGTATGACTGTAGTTTTTGGGAAGTTTAGGTTTGGGAGGCTTTCTTTTCTTTCTTTCTTTTTTTTTTTTTTTTGGTCCTGGGGATTGAACACAGGGGCGGCATTATTCTACCTCTGAACTATACCTCAGCCATTTTATATTTTTTGTTTTTGAAACAGGGTCTAACTAGGTTTCTGAGAGTCTCACTACATTGCTGAGGCTGTCCTTGAAACTGCTATCCTCTTGTCTCAGCCTCCCAAGTACTAAGTTTATAGGCATGTGTCACCATGCACCTCAATTAGGGAGCAGGATTTTAAGAAAACACAGGAACTTGGATTTAGACATAGGAGTTGAAGCAAAAGGAGAAGATAATAATAACTCTTAGATTTATATCATCTTAGTGAATGGGGTACTATTTGCCAGGTAAGTAGAACTATGTAAGGACTAGGTTTGTGTTATGGTAAGGAACTCAGGGGATGATGTGAGTCCCTGGAATTCATGCCAAGATGTCAAGGAAGCCAGGAGAAATACAACAAATCTGGTTTTGAGAATGTAGTTTGAAGATACAGATTTGAGATTAATTAATATATAAACAGTAATTGTGTGCATTACTATTCTTAAAAAGATAGACAAGAGGAGAGGCAAGAGAGAGAGCCTTGGGAACCAAGTATATTTAGAGTGCAAGAGGAAGTAGAGCCAGTGAAGGGGGCTGGAGAAAGCGATCAGAATGATTATGATAATTAGCTAGTTGACCAGTATTGAACATAAACCTGACTTGCTGCTCTTAAGTGTTTTCTTTTTCTTGATAATAAAAATAGTAATTTCTGAAAATGTTTAGTGAACTATAAAGAATTACCTATAATGTAACTAATGCATCATGAAGGAAACTTGACTTTACATGTAGGGATTCTTGTAAACAAACTAAGTTCTTAAATATTGTAATGAAAGGAACTATGTAAGAATCTGAACCTCTGAAAATCACTGCTGGATTCTGGATCCTGCACAAGGAGACTTGTGTTTCATGGCGTGAAGGAAATGAGACATGTCCCTTTCAAATGGTACTCACATTTATTTAATAGTAGGATTACTATTAAAATGGCCAAGGATTTTTTAGTTTTTATTTTTTTATGGGTGCATTGTAATCATACATCTTTGTTAGGTACAAGCTGGTAAAGGTATATATACACACATCTCTCATTTAACCCTTCCCCAATTCCTGCCTCACTCCCTCCCGCTTCCTCCTCTTCAAGTTCAATTTAGTGATTGACTTTGATATGTTTGTGAAAGTACATCATGTGCATTAGAGTGCCCCCCCATCACCTTCAGTTAAGTCGCCTTCTTTTCTTCCTCTAAGGTTTCTCCTTCATCTAGAGTCCCTCTTATGTCCCACTTTCTCCATAGCTTCCACATATTAGGGAGAGAATACAATTTTTTACTTACTATCGTTGACTGATCTCACTTAGCATGTTTTCCAGTTCCACCAAGAATTTTTTAAAATGCCTTACTTATCCACCCCTGATCTTACTCTTCCTCCCAGTCTTCCCAATATGGTATCCACTGATGGTGGCATATTCTGCCATCCCCAAATCCTTGTTCAAACTGTGTGTGGCTTTCAGCACTTAAATGGAATCTTATTTATTCACAGATGCCATTTTATAGAACTATAAAAAAGGAAGCACATGGCTTCTGGCAGGGGCACACAACTCCAGCGTGGCCTTCCACTATTTGTTTTTTAATTGGTGCATTGTAATTATACAACATAGTGAGATTCAAAGTGATTTATTCATAGAGACACACAACATCTCTTGGTATGTTTCCCTCCACACTGCACTCCTGTCTCCACTATTTTTGAAATAGGATGTTACAGCTCCATGCTCTATGCCTTGTCCTTTGTGAATTGAGAGAAACCTATTCTGTGAAGACTACTTTCTGTATCTGAATGTCACTCATACAGAATTCTGTGCCTCTGTATAGCTCAACTTCCATTGTGAGCTGGAATAATGAATTTCCTCACAGCGCCTTTAAAATAGGTATTTTCAATGATTAACTATGATTATGCCACTATACGACTATTTATAATAGTAAGATGGCTACTTTAGTATTTTATTTGTTCTTAAAAATCTAAGAAATGCTCAAGGCATGCTTGAACTATCATTTCATCATAGAATTTATGGGGGAAGAAATTTTAAACTTTGAGTTTTAAAATGTAAGCAATTCCTTCGAATTACAATGTTGGGGGAAATTTTCTCATTCTGCAAAGGTAGCCCCTTTGGGCACACCTTGGGGTAAATAACAACAATAAAGTGTCTATATCTACATAGCACAAGGAAAAGGGCTCTCAGAAGAGACAGGCAGTGCTCTGGGTAGCTCCGATGTCTCAGGGTAGGAAGACACATCCTGCCTAGTGAAACACTGTCCCTCTTCCACTCTCCCCCAAAAAACTAGGGTACAAGCTATAGCCTAATGCCCTCATTCTTGTGCTCAGTGGTGAGACTCACAAAGAGTGTTTAACTGTCTAGAATCAACACCTATTTTGCAATCCTACCAACAATGTATTAGGGTTCCCACTTCTCCACACCCTTGCCAGCATTTGTTGTTTATGTTTTTGATGATTGCCATTCTAAATGGTGTTAGGTTAAATCTCAGGGTAGTTTTGATTTGCATCTCTCTGATTGCTAATGATGTTGAACATTTCCTCATACATTTATTGGCCATTTGTATTTCTTCTTTTGTGAAGTGTCTATTTAGATCATTTGCCCATTTTTTTGATTGGGTTATTTATTTTCTTAGCTGTGAGTTTCTTGAGTTCTCTGTATTTTCTAGATATTAGTCCTCTATTGGAGGAATAGCTGGCAAAAATTTTCTCCCACTCTGTGGGCTCTCTGTTGAGGTTCTTGACAGTTTCCTTTGCTGCACAGAAGTTCTTCAGTTTAATGCAATCCCATGTATTGATCTTCCTTTGAGTTGCTTGTGCCTTTGGGGTTTTATTGAGAAAGTTTTTACCTGTGCTGAGGAAAGCCAACAAATGCAACAAATTGAAAAACTTACACCTGAGAAAAGACACTTGTGGACAGAACAAATCAGAACATGTATGCTTTATAATCTCAGAGAATTATAAAATGCTGCTGCCTCCATAAAAAAGAATCCAATGAAGAACACAAAAATGAAAAATTGACCAAGAAAATAAAAGATAAGTAGTAAGTACTGAATTGTAAAATAGGCATCATTGAAAAGCAAATCATTAAGTTGAAAGATAGATCTAGTCGAGGAATCTGTCTAGATTAGAGGAGCATAAGGAGAAAAATCAGTGGAAATTATGGAGAAGTACTGGTATGTAGAAAATGGATTCAGAAATTTAATCTATGTAGTTTCACACATTTAATATAAACCAAGAGAAGAAAGGAATAAACAATACAAGATTTTCTAGAAATGAAAGATATTACATCTTTATTTGAAAGAACCCATAAAAGCAATGAAAGCTAAATGTTTACATGTATGTATACACTCTTAATTTTTTACCATCAACTTTGAGAAATTAAGGTTTTAGAAAAATTCTGAGCTGGGAACAAACTTGTCAGCAGTAACACTGAATAACAAAAATGGAGCAATAAGTTTAAAATTCTGTGGATAAAAAATTTGAACTTAAAATTCTACATTTAGCCAACCTTTCATTAAAGTGAGTGAGAAATGTAAATTCCCTTGAGAAACATAGAGCTGAAAAGGTTCATTATTCATAGATCTTCTCCTGATGTTGCTCCTCTTTAAAAAGAAAATGAACCCAGAAAGAAGTAGAGTGGCAAAAGGCCTAATGAGCAAAGAAATTCCTAAAATGGTGGTTAAGTATTAATGTCAAAGCATTTGTTTTTGATAATCTGTGAATAAAATAGTGGATGAGGTTGACATGGAATGTGGCATGGGATGTGACCATAGAATTATGCAGGGAATTATACTAGATATGTTTAGAACCACATCTCTAAACATCACAGTGTCAAAGGTATTCATTGGTCAAAAAGTTAGAATTTGTCATGTTCAAACCAGTAAGATGAAACATTAAGATAAAAACATTAAGGTAAAATAAAGAAACAGTAAGGTAAAGAAAACAGTAAGCTAAAGTGAAGCAAAGATAATTTGGTGAATTGATAAAAGGCCATAAAAAAGAAATATCTAGAAAATTTGGTAAATAAAAGTGCAGAATAAATATAGTGTGGATAAATTCAAATACATCTAAATCAAAATAAACATGAATGGTCAACTTAACCTAGTCAGCTGAAAGCCCTAGTGAGGTCAGTGTGAAGGGGAAAAAAATGACACATTTAAACAAGACAAAGCCACCATTTTTCTATACTTTTGATAATCTTTCAGAAAATCAATGATAGAATAATGCTTATTCATATTTTTAAAAGAGGGGGAGGGGCTGCTGCCTCACATGATTCCAAATAATAAGTGACCTAAATATAAAAAAAAAGCAATATAATATGGGATAACTATATGATCTCGGGGTAGAAAAGTCTTTCTTTAAAGTGATTTGAAAAGCAAAAGACATGATTAATTTGACTTTCAAAATTAAATACATATGACAGACATTGTTAAGCTCAAAGGGCAAAGCATGGGAAAAGATACATATAGCTTGTATAATCAAGGATTTGTACCCAAATCTAAGTGATTTGCAAAAATTAAAGAGTTTGATAACAATTATTGAACTTTGTGACTATAAAATGATACTATTACTGTGAAAGACTATTTGACAGTCTCAAATAAGTTAAAACTCTGCACGCTTTATTAGCAAGCAAGTCTACTTCTCTGTATCTAAGAAACCTTACATGTTCACACAGGGGAGCTCAGAAGTTCTGGAAGGACACATCCCACACTGGTAATAGCCCTTGAGTCTTGGGGGATGACTAAATGTGTCTTGGGGAGATGGATGATGGGGTATAGAGGCCTATCAGAGGGTATTTTGTAATGTATAATATTTTTACAAGGAAAATGAGTATCATCTAAAGTCACTAAAAAGTAGTTTGTTTTTTTTAATGTGTAAGAGCAAGCATCTTATTTTAAGTTTTACAGTATTCACAATTAGAGGCTCTGTCTTTGCAGTTAAAAGAAAAAGCATCCTGGTCAAGGCCAGTGTTTATGTAATCATGAACCTCTGTGACTGTGTTCATTTGCTACAATAGGGAGAGTTTTTAGATGAGAATGAAGTTTACATATGCCCTTCACATTGGGTTGATGGATTTTGGTTGGAAGTTGTCTGCGTTTATCTTTAGGCATATCAATTTTAAATGTTTAAATGTCTGCAATTTTTTGTTTAACACTGATGTGGCTGGACTTATTATTTAGTTCGCCATTCAGAGCAGTCAAATCTTTAAAAGTACATCAAAGGCAGATTTTCTCCAATACCTTTTCAAGTATATAGAAAATGGTAGGTTAAACACTTAAATTTTTAACTTCATTATATAAATGGCATTAAACCAATCATAAAATAATTGCCAATAATAACAGCATTGTTTCACTGAGTTTTTATACATGACTATGAGTCATTTTTCCTTTTCAAAATGAGAAGTCGGTTTTTTGTTGGTTTTTTTTTTGCTTTTATTTTTTTTAAGTTAGGTCCTAGATACCCCACTTGAACCATATTTTTCTTCTACTTTGGATTTTTTTTTTCTATCTGTCATTATATTTCTTAGGAAACTTCTTTAAATTTTTTTTAAGGGAAGGAACAAAGCTAGCAAAGAAACAGATGTGTCCCATATAAAATATGCAATAAATCTTGTCCCACAAATTCTTTGCTCTGAACTTTCTGACAGAAACTGTCAAATATCCACTTTAATTCAGGTATAAAATGTTCACTCCGTGTCATGGCGCCAACCACCATATGCCAGAATAAAGTTAGTGACCAGCCATAAAAACAGCAGCAGAAGCACCTTTGAAATGGTGCAAGTCATCGTGGGTGAGAACGACCCATATAAATCCATGGGGAATTAATCTCGGCTTTGCTACTATCCTGCTGCGCATTTACAATGAGCTTCTACTCCCACACAGCAGCAGTAGTAATACTTTTTAAAAGGAGAGCGAAAATAAGAGAGCCGTGTGTCCACCTAATGAGCTTGGGGGGAGGGGGTGTTGCACGGACCAGAAAGCAACAGCTTTCCCTGCCCTCCCAAACTCTGGAATCCCCTTGAAGAGGCAGATCCAGCCTCAGTTGAACATGTGGGGCTCTTCTTCAACTCACTCTGCCTGGCCTCACAGATCATGTGAAACCAATCTCCTCAAGGCGCAATCACAAGAAATGACTTCAGTGTCATAAATCATCGTTATCATCCCACAGGAGGAGGTGATGCTATGGTTTTTCACCAGTAAAACATTTCAAGCCTCTGGTTTCATGAGCTTTTTTTTTTTCTCCTTTCTGAAATCAGCTCCATGCCACTTGCACAATGAGCTTCAGGCTCCTGCCTACAGAAGACAATGCCACTTCTCTAGTTTACCTAGTATTGGATCATTCTCACTTCTCTAAGATTTCCAGGGAGACCCGTTTCCGTGTGTGTGTGTGTGTGTGTGTGTGTGTGTGTGTGTGTGTGTGTGTCTTGTCATATGCTCAGAGGCCTCTTGCTTGCTTTCAGGGATATATAGACCCTCAATATTTTTTCCTATTGATGATATTTTCTTTACACTGTATTTTTGAAATCCTAAACAAATACAGGTTTTAAACATAATGGAAAAAATGTAACTTACATTATAGTATTAGACACTATTTTATTAGACACTTATAACCATCTAAAACATTTCTAAGCTTCAATAGGAAGACTAAAAGGTGAGGGGATGAATTATTTCCAAATTCAATCAGAAGATATGAATACAAATATGCTTTAATTATATTTTATATTTTAATAATCCTCCATAAATAATTAAATATTTCTCTCCGATAAGATTTCATCTAAAAAATACTGTCAGGAAATTATTTTGAAATACTGTCTCATAAGTTTCTAGGAAATTATTTTGTTTTATTTGAATAGGTTCCATATATACTTTGAAACAAAGGCTAAGTTGTCAATAATTACTTTCAAACTTATTACCTTAAATATACAGTATTCACTTAAAAGGCAACCTCTTTTTTGATATGTTAAAAGAAAGAAGAAATTGCATTATATATTCAGTATGATTTCAACTATATGAGAAAGCACAAATGAGTACATGATTACAAGTAGATAGCTGCATTTATGAGATTGAATAAGCACACTAATGAAGGTCATTACTTAGAAAAAAGATTTGTGCCCCCTTTTTCTTATTTCTCAAATCCAAATGTTCTACAATGGAAATTTTTTTACTTGTAAAATCTAAAAGTTTGGCTAAAGGTTTGCTAAAAAGAAGGGAGAAAGTGATCCACTTTAATTTTCATTCCTATTGAATCCATTTTTGAAGTGTTACACATAGCAAAGTGTATATTCAATGTTTTATAAATTTTCTTCAACAAAAGTTTTTCTACAAGAGGATGGCTAATGCTATGGAAAGGTGAAGCTGGATGAGTTTGCCGGGGACAGTGTTACACTCTCTGTAAGCACTTTCACCCAAGCAGAGTTATAAATGATGTGGTCACTTTTAAAACCAAGGCTCATTCCCTTGTTTTCTTTTACTGACTCTGATAATGATCACATGTGCTAATGGTACTGCATATCTTCTGCTAGCTAAACAAATTAAATGTGCTTTAATGTGGAAAATATCTTCTATAGTTCCTTCTTTGGGAATCCTAGTTTTCTCAGTATTTTCGTTCTTTTTCTTTTTTTTAATACTGCCCCAAAACCAGACTATTCATTGCACCTATTATTTAACTTATGTAATTATTGGGTACCGTTTCTAGTACCCGGTGGCTATAGGAGAGCCATTTAAATCCCTTATAGCAAATTCTTAATCAAATGAAAGAAAGGTAGATTAAAAAGTATTTTACTGGAAATAGCCTGTATCAGAAAAGTTAGACTTTTCCCCATTTCGGTGGCCTTGTAAATTTTGTTTCCAAACACTGAGCCTTTGCCAGGGTTTCATAAGAAAACTGGATTAAGGATTGCAATGGGTGCTCCATGATTACTCACAGGACATTCTAGTGGTCCACTCACTTTTATCTAAAGAACTGAACAGTTGTTTTTCTAGAGTTTCAGTTATCTAACAAATGTCTTAAGCTACAAAGATGTCAGAGGTTTGATATAAATAAATCTAGACAAAGAAATCTCCTTTGGAAAGGTATAAGTGCCATATGATGTTTTAGCTCATGTATGAGTATAGCATTTTCTTCTTTTAGTTTTTAATTAGTTGAGATCAAATTTAAGCTATTAATATCTCTGACCATGCATAACATCTTTTCATCTGAAGCTTCCTCTTTATAATTGGATTTAAACCATTTTTTACAATGGAACTTTTTCTGGACAATTTATAAAAATATTCTGAATGGTTGCTTTATAAAGATAGTAGAATTTCACATTCGTGTGTACATGAGGTATAAATAAAGGACTTCGATGTGTATGACTATTTACTTAAATTTAACTTTTGCAAATGCTTCTTTCTCAGTTATGATGTATTCATTTCTGTTGCTCCATTCTATAATGATATGACTGTTTTATGGTCTTTAATCAGGAACCTATAAAAAATAACAGTATGATATAGTGAAAATTCGCCTGAAGTCAGGGAACAAGTTCTTTCTCTTTTGCCCAAAACTTTGTTTGACCTTACGCAAGTCACTCACTTTCAAAGTGCTCCATCCAAGCAGCATATACTGTTTCTTTTTCTGATTATATTAAATGAAGTTAAATTACCAAAAAGCAATTAAAACATATGAAACATGAAACATCTCAGTGGAGGGCAGAAATAGTGATCATAATAGTTTGACATATTACCTTCTGATATTTTAACATAAAGAATAATGTATAACTATATACCACTTCTGTGACATATATTCTAATGTAATACCTATTGCTTTATGTCCTTTTACTTATAATTATGTCATATAATTTTGCCATAATATTCTTTACAAGCATAATCTATGATATGTCAATCTAGTAAGAGTGCTTCAGGCTTTGGGGAGTTTATTGAAGGGTACATTTTACTAAAAGAAAAGCAAGAGCCAGACCTGGTGGTATACACCTGTAATCCCAGTACTTGAAAGTCTAAGACAGTAGGATCACAGATTTAAAGTGAGCCTCAGCAACTTAGCAAGACCCTCAGCAATTTAACAAGACCCTATTTCAAATAATAATAATAATAATAATAATAATAATAATAATAATAATAATAATGATGATGATGATAATAAGGCTGGAGATCTAGCTCAGATGTGAAGGAAGGAAGTCATTTATTCAAACAAGTCACACAGTAACCCAAGAAAAGTTGTATGGCAAAGAATCATGGTGGTGGTGGTGTGATAATGATTATAATATTTAACATTTACTTAACTGACTGTGCCAGGTGCAATGGCTGAGCATCTTACAAACATCTCTGTTACTTATCACAGTGACTGTCTAAAGTAAGTCCTATTAGTACTATTATTACTTTCATTTATAAGTTTGAAAATTGAGTCTTAGCTGAGTTAAACAGTTTATGCAAAACCAGCAGTTAGAAAGTAATGGAGAAATTTGAAGCTTCCGCACCTCCATTAGCCACGGTGTTGAACCTACCTTACACGTGAGTCGAAAAGTTTAAATGAGCGGCGTAAATCTTGTAGCACAGTACCTGGCACACACTGAAGACTCGGTGAATGTTCACCATAGTGCCAACACCACCAATCTGATTATACTGGTTAGTTTCATTAGCCTAGTTATATAAGCAGCTCATCAACCAATGGATTGGCTATCCTGGGATCTCATTAGCTGTTGCTGTCAGGAGAGAGGGGACACAGTCCAGTATATCATTCATTATTGGAAAATCCAGTTTAACTTAACTCACTTTAAAAAAAAAATCTAGTTTAAGTTAACTTGTTTTTTAAATTTTTCTATTGAAGCTTTTTAAAATATACTTTCCTTGATGCATTGTAATCTCACATCATAATGTAGTTCAGAGTGATAGTGACATACATGCACTTTTACACTAGGTAATTTCTTAAGTTTCTCATAGCTCCAAGTCCCCAAGAGTAGTAAGATTGTATTTTTTTCTAGCATAGAAATGGACAAGTTAATGTATGAGTAATCAGATGATTTCCTTAAATAATATGGTAATCAGAAGCAGTTCTGGGAAATCCAAAGAATCTAATCAAAGAAATTTTTTAATGTGTTAATGAAGTACGTTGTTTATATTTATTGAAAGTCAGGTGAAAAGACAAATAAGAGATCTTTGCTTCTGAAGAGCACTTCATTAAATCAGAGAAAAAATGAACATGTAGACTGTTACTACTTTCCTTGTGAACCTGCTACAAATTCATTCTAACATCTGCTTTTGGACCCATTTTTACCAGTTAATGGAGTGACAAGCCACTGATTTATAAACACTGTGTTTATATTCTCAAATGTTAAGCATTTAAATACAACATATAAAGCAAACAAAACTATAGCCCATGTCTTCCAGGTATTATACACTTTTAGGCTAATACTAATGCCAATAGAACTGAGTTGTTTGGGAAAGGAGACATTCTTCTAAAGGTAAAAGTTTACCTAAAAATTATCATCAAAAAGTTATTTAGAACCTTATGACTCTAAACCTCATTGTTTTTGAAATTTCACAAAGATTCTTGATGGAAAAAAATGGGAGCAGCCCTCTTTTGCGTATGTAGCTTCTTTGCAATTTCCTGAATGCTGACTATTCCTGAATGGTAAAACTATAGTATTCACTGTCTCAGGTGACACCTAAAAAAAAAAAAAAACCCCGACATAGTTTGGTATGGTGGTGCACACCCGTCGTATAATTCCAGCATTTGAGAGACTGAGACAAGAGAGAACACCTGTCCTGTAATTCCAGCACTTGGGAGGCTGAGACAGGAGGATTACAGGTTCAAGGCTGGCCTCAGTAACTTAGCGAGGCCCCCAGCAACTTAGTGAGACCCTGTTTCAAAATAAAAAATACAAAAGGGCTAGAGGTGTAGTTCAGAGGTAAAATGCCCCTAGGTACAATCCCCAGTACAACACACACACACACACACACACACACACACACATCAAAAAAAATTTGTTTTTTGAAAGTACTATAGAAGGTCTGATCCTTCCCACTGTGAATGAGAGGGATAGGAAGCAAGGGGGGCATTACAAGGATTTATGTATAATTATCCTCTAAGTGAAAAATCATATTTTTTTTGTATACTTTCATTGGTACAGTATAGTTTCAAATCATAATGTAGTTCAGAGTGATAATGGCATGCAGGCACACAGCACTCCATGTCCCTTGGATTAATGCTGATAAGCTAAAGGTATATATAGGCCTAGAGGATGGTATAACATGGAGAATTTCAGGACCTGTTTGAGAATGCAACCACCTGCCTCCCATTAATGTTAATGAGGCTTTCACCAGATCATTCTAAAATTTTACTCCCCATCCCTGGTCTGTTTTAAAGCATCAACAGTCAGGAAATGTAGAGTGAAAGCTGAAATTCCATCTTGGAACTTTCTCTCTGATGTAGATACTCCTATGGAAAATGTGTAATACAGTGCAGCTCCAAGTTATCACCTTAGCATATGAGAATTCTGGAGAAAAAGCACACTCCTTGGGAAGTGGCAGGAGTGTTGGAAAGTCTATTTGATTATGAGCCAAAAGCTTGGATTCCGCCACTATTAACGTAACCCAAGAAAGTCACTTCCTCAACCTGGGTTTTCATTTTTCTCTGCAGTAAGAGTAAATGTGTACACTAGAATTAGGTGTAGGTTAGACTGTCTTATCAACTTTCTTAAGCAATTGCATCTGTATCAACCTAAAGACAAAAAAATTGTTGTGAACATCCAGTTCACTGGACTACCCAGCTGCACAGGGAAGAGGATAGTAGAATATTAGCAGCTAATTAAATGGTTTCCCTTAAGAAGAATGGGCAGTATTCCTCATAAAGACATAAGGTCATGTATTGTGTCAATATTGTGAATGGCTAAAAAACTTGCCCCAGGGGTGTATCTCATCGGAGGTAAAGGTATACGAGGAGAAAAGTCATAAAGCCCTTACAGTATGTTGTAGTATGGATAAGGCTACATTATTTAGATTCTAATTATACTTATGTCAGATGACCTTCTAGAATTGTGCTTTAATAAAACATTTACTTCTGCAATCATTACTATAGAGCACAGACTTGATGTGTAATATGGCAAGCACTTAAAATTATATTGTGATCTTTTAAACTGTATTCATCACTTATGCTAATAATTGTTATAGTCATCACAAAATAGAAAATAATATATGTACATATACAAGGTGACTTTTACAATACTTTCTACTTCAAATTATATCAATATGATATTCGGTGAGGTGTTTGAATATTATCATGCATGGCTTTAGAAGTATAAAAGTACAAATAATTGAAGATCATGAGTCAGTTGTAAGTTTGATTGCATGAAGTCTGACCATTTCCTCTCATTTGTGAGAGAATTTAGCCCAGTGCCCTAAGTCTGCCAATGAGCTGATCATCCCTGAACATCAGAGTGGTGCTAGTGATGTGCAGGTAGTGGGAAGAGGAGGAGGCTGAGAGAAGAGTTGCTCAAATCATTCTCTGTGCTCTGAGGTCAGACGAAGAGACCTGACTGAAAACAGACCTAGGTGCCAAAGTTAGGTGATACCAATATTTTGCTTTTCTTTGATACCTGAAAAAAAATAAAATTCAGTTATGAAGGATAACTAAAAATGCAGATAAAAGTGATGAAAAAAAAACAAGATCTGGAAAGTCTGATTGGACACTAGAGGATCCAGGCTGAAATATCAGCCCAGAATGTTGGACTAGATGACTTTTTAAAGACTCTCTTTAGCTGAGCTTCTTTGGTTTTATGACTCTAAATACTTCTTCAAAGTCTTCTGATACAGTGTCTTTTACTTGTTACTTTCACCAAAAAACCTGAGTTTTTGTAGTGCATTTTAGCCTTAGGTAGGTGACATGGAAATCAAATTACACCCTTATACTGGGAACCTTGATATTCTCACCACTTTACCTAGAAAATGCACAGGTGGCCCTGTATGCTCTTCATCTTTGCCATCCAGCTAGGCACTTACAAATGTCAACCCTGTGATAGACCAGAAACAATCATTCTAGCTTAACCACAACTAGGAAAACTATTAAGATAGGAAAACTAAGGGATGGGGTTGTGGCTCTGTGGTAGTGTTTGCCTAGCATGAAGGAGACTCAGATTCAATCCCTTGGATGCATTAAAAAAAAAGGATTAGAAGATAGGATATCATCCTCCATGGCCAAGCATATTAAGAGAAATAATTTACAGCTAAGAGCCCTCCATAACTCAATGGGTTTGTATGCCTGAATTTCTCCCCTCTTAAATAAATGTTAAAAAGCCATTCCTCTTGCCATTTCCAGTGTGCCATTTCCTCTGTTGGTGAAAAGCATTCATTCTCCTGGAAAGTCCGTGACTGGGTGATTTTCTAGGAAATGATAAATGACTGCTGTATTCACATAAAATGGATACCACATGAAGTAGAGCACAGTCCCTTTGTCTTCTCATTAGCATCACCTGGCTCCTCTATTTGTAGAGCTATAATAAAAACAGCTTCTTTACTGTGCATCCTGTTGGTTTATACCAACCATGTCAGGTCCATAAACCATGGTATATTAAAAGTGTAATAGACTGTGTAAAGAATACTAAGAAGATATTCCAACTCCTGTCCCTTTCCCTCATTCCACAATTTACTACCTCCCAGATGGGTATCCAGAAATATGACTTAATTAGGTTTGAGATAAACCCCCCACCTTCTCTGAATAGTGGCCTTCTTCAGCCACTCTTACTGTGTGAATGACACCCTCTTTGGAATAAAACTTTGGATATGTAGGTACTTTTAAATTATGAATGTTTATAGTCTGAATGTTTTCTAGGTGTGTACTTTTATTTATTAAAAAAAGTTCTCGAGCCAGGCGTGGTGGTGCACGCTTGTAATTCCAGCATTCGGGAGGCCTCAGCTACCTAGTGAGGCACTCCGCAACTTAGTGAGACTCGGTTTCAAAATAAAGAATAAAAAATAGGGCTGGGGGTATAGCTCGGAGGTAGAATGCGCCTGAGTTCAATCCCCAGTACCACAAAAAAAAAAAAAAAAAAAAAAAAAGTTCTCATTTTTAAAGTTAACAATAGAAAGCCAGTAGTATATTTTTAAAACTCATCCTCATACAGGTAAAACTCAAGGGTTAATGTTATTTGTACCCATGAAAATATTTCAATCTAAAACAGGACATATCAGAATGAAAATAGTATTCTCTCACCCTGCAGTATTACTTTATTCTTATTTTGCTGCAAACAGAAAATGGAAGATTAGAAATTGCACTATGAAGACATAAACCATGGTCTCTCCATGAGGAGATAAAGACCAGGGACTTATGTTCTCTTAATGTGGGTCCCTCTGTTGTCCATTTATCCATGTATCAAAAAAGTGGCGTGCCACCTCAGTGTTAGTTGAGAGGAACACTATGAAACCAACCTTGGTTATAGCCCTAAAGAAGTGGAGAGTTTAGTAGGAAAGGCACTGCTGGCCAGCAGTCTCAGGAGCATCCCCTGTTCTTGGCAGGGAGTTCTGAAAAGAGTATGTGGGAGCACTGCAGAATGAGCAGCCTTGGGGTAGAGGCCAGAGGACTTTCTAGAGAAAGCACCACTTAAACCCTGGTGGTTTGTTGTTTTTTTGTTTGTTTGTGGGATTTTTGTGCATTGTATTCATATATCTTGTTGAATTTCAGGATGACAGAGGCATAAATGCACACAGTATCCATAGAGCCATCCCCTAGTTCCCACCCTATTCCTTCCTCTTCCCTTCTTTCTCATGTTCAATGCAGTGATTGGCTTTGATAAGTTTGTGTCTGTACATCATGACCATTGAAGTGTTTCCCTCTTCCTCCCTCCCATCTCCCTCAGTTAGGTCACCTTCTTCACTCAACTAAGGTTTTCCCTCTTTGTCTGGAGTCCCTCCTGTGTCCCAGTTTCTCCCTAGCTTCCACATATAAGGGAGAACATCTAACATTTCACTTTTTGTGACTGACTAATCTCACTTAGCATAATGTTCTCCAGTTCCATCCATTTCCCTGCAAATGGCATAATTTTGTTCTTCTTTATGGCTGAGTAAAATTCCATTGTATACATATCCCATTGTTTTGTAATCCATTCAGAAACTCACTGCCAAAAATAATATATAACCCAATCAAAAGATGGGCAAGTGAATTAAATAGACACTTCACAAAGAAGAAATACAAATGGCCAATAAATGTATGAAATAAATGTTCAATATCATTAGTACTCAAAGACATGCAAATCAAAACTTCCCTGAGTTTCACCTATCCCCAATTAGAATGGCAATCATTAAAAACACAAACAATAACAAATGTTGGCGAGGATGTGGAGAAGTAGGAACTCTGACATACTGTTGGTAGGATTGCCAGTTAGTACAACCACTTTGGAAAACAATGTGGAGGATCTTTAGAAGAATGGGAATGAACCTATCATATGACCCAGCTATACCACTCCTGGGTATCTGCCCAAAAGAATGGAAACCAAACTACCAGAGTAATGCATGCATATCTATTTTTATAGCTGCACAATTCACAATTGCCAAACTACGGAACCAGCCAAGATGTCATCAACAGATGAATGGATCACAAAACTATGGGATATGTAAGCCCTGTCTTTGAAGAGAGAGATTGGCAATGGGAATGGTGGGAAGAGGGGGCAGGGCAGAAAGGAAAAGGCATTCAAGGCAGAAGCTTCTATGCACCCCAAAAACAAAGTGACAAGAGAGAACAGGTTGAACTCACTAAATTGTTGAGGCTGATCTTGAATTTGTGATCCTCCTGTCTTGGCCTCCCAATACTAATCCTAATACTAGGATTACAGGCATGTGCCAGGATGCTTGGCTCAGGTGCTTTTAAAAAGCAGACTCCTGTATCATTATCTTTTATGTGGAGTGGGGGAAATAATCCAGGTAAGTTAAAGATTACAGAACTCATTGATCATTAAGTAGAAAGAATTAGATGAGAATAATCAGAAGCACTTCTCACTGCCCTCCTACTCCCTTGACTCCTCCAGGTATTTGTGCAATTGTAAGCCAGTTTTTCTCTTTCTCTCTTGATGATTAAGTAAGACAAAATGGGCTGAAAGAACAAATATCATGACTTTGAGTGGGACCTTCTGTAGAAAAACCTTACAGGCCAGGGAAAGGACATAAGCTCTGCAGGTGAAATGGGAAAATCCTGACCTTATCAGCAGAGGAAACCCAATCTACTTTGAGAATGGTCAGAAGCAAAATTCTCTTCTGAGATCTATCATGGATATTTTTTTTTTCGCGGTATTGGGGATTGAACTCAGGGGCATTCTACCTCTGAGCTATACCCCCAGCCCTATTTTTTATTCTTTATTTTGAAACCGAGTCTCACTAAGTTGTGGAGTGCCTCACTAGGTAGCTGAGGCTGGCCTCGAACCTGGATCCTCTGGTCTCAGCTTCCCGAATGCTGGGATTACAAGCGTGCGCCACCATACCCGGCTTATCATGGATATTCTAAAGAAAAAAAAAATCCATATTTTCCCTGAAATGTTTAATACCCATCCCAAAGTCAGAGAGCTGTGGGAATCAGATGTATCCCATTTTATGTCATTTTTTTCTTACCACACTTCTCAGATATTTCATTTTTAACAAAGGGAAGATTCACAGCAACCCTGCCTTGAGCAAGTCTGCCAGTGCCACTTTTCCAAGTGTACATGGTCACTGTGTGTCTCTGGCACATTGTGATGATTTTCTTGGTATTTTATACTTTTTTATTATTATTACATCTGTAATTGTGATCTTCAGCTGGTGATCCTTGATGATACTAGTATATTGTCTGGGGCACCATGAATCCGTAGAAGACTATGAACTTAATCCATACATGTATGTTCTGACTCCTCCACCAACTGCTGGTTCTCCATCCCTTCTCTTCAGACCTCCCTATTCTCTAGGACAAAACAATATGAAGTTACATCATCAATGATCCTACAATGATTTCTAGGTGTTCAAGTGACAAGAAGAGTCTCTCGCTTTACATGAAAAGTTAGAAATGATTAAGTTTCATGAGAAAGGAACATTGAAAGCTGAGATAAGCAAAAAGCCAGGCTCGTTGCACTGAAAAATTAGCCAAGGTGTGAATGCAAAGGAAACATTTTTGAAGGGGAGTGAAATTGCTACTATGATAAACTGGTGAAGGATAAGAAAGTGAAGGAGCCTTATTGCTGAGAGGGAGAATGTTTTAGTAGTCTGGATAGAAGAGCAAATCAGCCACAACATTCCCCTAAATCAAAGCCTAATGCAGAGCAAGACCCCAACTCTATTCAGTTCTGTGAGGGCTGAGAAAAGTGATGGGGCCACAGAAGGAAGAGTCTGCAGCTAGCAATGGTTTGTTCATGAGGTGTAAGGAAAGATGTCTTTATAACATCAAAGTGCAAGGTAAAGCAGCAAGAGCTGGTGTAAATGCTGCAAGGAGCTATTCGGAAGATCTAGCTAAGGTAGCTGACGAAGGTGGCCACATTCAACAAAACGTCTTCAATGTAGATAAAACAGCCTTCTGGCCTTCTATTGAAGGAAGATGCCACCTAGGACTTTCACAGCTACAGAGTAGAAGCTACAGAATGCGTGGCTTCTGAGCTTCAGAGAATAGTCTGACTCTCATGTTAGGAGGCAAATGCAGCTGGTGACTTTAAGCTAAACCAGTGCTTGCTTACTATGATGAAAATCCCAAGGCCTTTAGGAATGATCCTAAATCCACTCTGCCTGTGCTCTATAAATGGAACAACAAAGCCTGGATGACAGCACATCTGTTGACAACATGGTTTGCTGAATATTTTAAGCCCACTGTTGAGACTCACTGCTCAGAAAAAAATAGTTTCCTCTCAAAATATTACTGCTCAGTGACAATGCACCTAGTCACCCAACAGCTCTGGTACAGATAGACAATGAAATTGATGTTGTTTTTATGTCTACTAACATTCTACAAACTGGAGTAATTTTGACTTTCAAGTCTTATTATTAAAAAAATATATTTCCTAAGGTTACAGCTGCTGTAGTTAGTGATTCCTCTGATTGATCTGGGCAAAATGAACTGAGATATTTTAGGCTGACAGAGCTTCTAAGTCACATCATGGGGAAGATGCCTTATCTATCTTTGCATAGGAACTTTGTACAGGAAAAATGAGACCTCTAAGTTCTTTCCCCAACCTCAGAGGTTCTAGCGCTCATTGCCTCTTTTTTTTTTTTTTTTGCAGTACCGGGGATTGAACTCAGGGGCATTCTACCTCCGAGCTATACCCCCAGCCCTATTTTTTTTATTCTTTATTTTGAAACCGAGTCTCACTAAGTTGCGGAGTGCCTCACTAGGTAGCTGAGGCTGGCACCCGGATCATCCGGTCTCAGCTTCCCGAATGCTGGGATTACAAGTGTGCGCCACCACGCCCAGCTGGCTCATTGCCTCTTAATAATGCCTCTTTTTAGCTGGACACAGTGGTATATTCATGTAATCACAGCTTTCTGGAGGGTGAGGCAGGAGAATCACAAGTTCCAGGCCAGCCCTGACAAATTGGCAAGACCTTGTCGCAAAATAAAATATACTTTTTAAAGGCTGAAAATGTAAAATGTAGCTCAATGGTAGAGCCTCACATGCCTAAGACCCTTCACAGTACAGTAAAATATATTTTAAAGAATATTTTTTTGCATTTGTATGTTTTTCCTAAGCACCATATTTATTATTGAGAAGTTTTATGTACTGCTTAATTCAATTTGAATAGGGTATTTCTTGTCACTGAATTCATATGCAGTGGTGGCTTGGCCATAATCTACCTAGTACAGCATAATAGTAGCCAGTTAGAAACCATCTAGTGATGGAGAACAACAAAGATATGTCAGGAAGACACTGAGGCCTCAAAAGAATTTTTCTATCCATTTATTGCTGTATACAAACAAATAACTCATTTGTTTTATACTTGGGGGAACCTGGTAGATTATGAAAGATACAGCCACTTCTCAGAATCTGATTGGCCAAGTGCCAAACTAATTCAGAGATTTTTTTTCTATGAATATTATGGGAAATCATACATCAAAACAAGGCTATAACCATAACTTAGCCCTACCTAAAATGACATACTTAGGAAGGCACATCAAGCTGGGCGTGGTGGTGCATGCTTGTAATCCCAGCATTTGGGAGGCTGAGACTGGAGGATCAGGGTTCGTGGTCAGCCTCGGCTGCTTAGTGAGGCCCTCGGCAATTTAGTGAGACCCTGTTTCAAAATAAAGGATAAAAAATAGGGCTGGGGCTTTAACTCAGAGGTAGAATGTTCCCAGGTTCCATCCCTAGTACTGAAAAAAAAAAAAAAAAAGGCACATCATTTAAATACCAAACAAAATAAATTAGTTGAAATCTGCTGCACTTAGAAATCATGGGATACAACTTTATCCTCACAATCTTTAGCTAAAGTTCATATTCTAAAGTTGTATAGTATCTCTCTTTTAAGTAAGTCTTATCCAATATATGTATTTTTAAGATAAAATGGCTTATATAAGTACTTTTCCACATCAAAGGCTATAGCAGAAGGCAAGGCAAATGAAGCTGCTATTCTCTTAGAGTTAAATTGTATGTAATAGACAACTAGTAAAGGAATAGTCTGTCTGGAAGATAGAAGCTAATGAGAAAACAGTGAAACAAGAGGATAGAGAAATTGAAGGGGAAGAAATAGGGGAGACGAGGGGTGGTAAGGGATATCTTTTCTTTAGTGAGGCCATAGAAGGTGGAGTTTGAGCTGAGACCTGAGTGCAGCCAGGGAGCCAGGCATGCAGAGACCAGGGTGCTCCAGGGACAGGGGGCAGCAGGTACAAAGATCCTCAGCTGCACACCCTCAGCGTGTTTGAGCCACAGCAAGCCAACACAGGACTAGAAAAAAATGAACATGAGAAAAGAGGTGGTGTTTCCCAGGAAGCAGGGAGCTGACTGACTTGCAGGACCTTCTAGGACATTGTGAAGACTTCAGGTGTTATGTCAAAGATAAAGGCAAGCCATTGAAAATTTTGAGTAAGGGAGTAACTTGATAAAACATTTCAGATGATGATAATGATGAGGAGGAGGAGGAAGAGGAACTAGTAATGCCTGTCATGTCATGTATTGAGCACCTATTATGTGCTAAGTCCTCTCACCTACTTCTTATCACTTAATCTTTAATAGCTATCCGATAGTCACTGTGACTATTCTCATAGGATAGATGAGTTAATAAGCATTTGGTCATGAGTGACTGGCCCACAGTGGCACAGGTAGTAAGTGGCAGAACCAGGCTTTATCAAATCTGATGTTCTAAAATCCTTTAATATCTTTCATGTAGTATCACAAAAGAGGCCCTAGATATGGCTGATTGTTTCTTCATCCATTTACATCATTATAGCGTTAAATCAAGGGAATTTTAAAGCTCGTCTGGATCATGTTATAAATTTGCCCACTTTTCTGGACATACAAAAAAGTGTAAGAGTGATATTTTCCTACAGAACAACATTATCTTCCAATTTGAGAGAAAAATATGTAAAAGAACCATCCCCAAATGAAACCTTACTAAATAATCCCTATAGCACATGGGTTCTTAAACTATAAATTTAGAATTATGTCTCAGTGCCATTGATTTCCTTAGCATCTTATGTGGTTATTTTCAATCTGTTTAAAAACATTGTTCTGAGAAAGGCATCCCTGGGCCTCCCCAGGGTGCCAACGGAGTTGACTGTGAGGCCTTGTGTGCCCAGATTCTCATGAATTTATTTGAATCCCAGCAGAGCTGCTACAAACACCATTGGATTTATTATGTTTTGGGGTGAGGGGAACGTGATGGGCACATGGCAAGGCTCCCGAGGTGGCCAGCTACAGCTCTGGTGGCCATATCTGCCAACCTGCCCAGCATTGTTCCAATTTATATCTTTGTCCTGGTATAGTTATTCATATAATTCCCTCTCACTCTCAAAATATCACAGATGAAACACAACATTATTTGGCCACTGTGAGCTGTACCTGTTTTTAAGAAATACTGTGGTAAATGTAGCAACCTACCATCGGTCAGACAGACCACAGGGCAGGATTTATAAAGCTACCCCTGACTCCGCCCCTTTCGGCGTGCAGTCATGCACTCTTTCTAGGATTTGTGGAAGGAGCTTGCAGACCCCTGGCTCAAACTTATTATAAAAATGAGCCGGGCGTGGTGGCGCACACTTGTAATCCCAGCATTCGGGAGGCTGAGACCGGAGGATCCGGGTTCGCGGCCAGCCTCAGCTACCTAGTGAGGCACTCCGCAACTTAGTGAGACTCGGTTTCAAAATAAAGAATAAAAAATAGGGCTGGGGATGTAGCTCGGAGGTAGAACGCCCCCGAGTTCAATCCCCAGTACCGCAAAAAATAAATAAATAAATAAATAAAAATGGATGGATGTAACCAAAGCTATAAGATTACACACAAGATATGGTGGAATAAAATATTGCTAATCTTAATTAATTCTCTTTTACAGCCAAAAAGGAGCATAAAATGGAAGAAAGTCACTTAGAGAATGCTCAGAACAGGTAAGAAACTCTGATTTGATCCCAATTCTTTCTCTAACTATACTTCATCATCATCATCATCATCATCATCATCATCATCATCATCAAATACTGTGCAACCATTGCCATCTCCAGAACTTTTTCATCTTCCCCAACTGAAACTCTGCACGCATTCAGCACTAACTCCTCATTTCCCCTTCCCCAGCCTCAAGACTTTGACTAATCTAGGTACCTCACGTGTATAGAGGAGTCATGCAGCATTTGTCTCTTTGCAGCTGGCTTATTTCACCTTCATAGTATTTGAGTAGCCACTCTTTGAGTTCTGTTCATTAAAACCATTAGTCCATGAGCGGTAAGGTTCAGTTGGAAGCTTGAGTGAAAGCACTGTAGGAGGGCTTAGGGATATTTTCCCCCAGGAAGCAGACAAGCCTCAGAACTGACTTGCCTCATGCACATGTCCTGACACTGTCCCATCCATTTGCCTCTTATCTGCTACTCTGCTTCTGGGATACTTCAGGGAAGTTAGGAACAGTTCTATCCTCTTTAGCATCACAACTAGATTAAACCAATTATTGCAAATGCTTAGGAAACCTACTGTATCTTTCCTCAGATACTAGAGGATATTGTACACAAGGGGCTGGTGGGGAGAAGGGACTGGATTCTGTATATGGAACCCTTGCCCCAGATGTTGGGTGAGACCTCAGAGGTCTTCTGCTCAGCCTTGCTCCCACTTTGGGCCTCTTCCCTTCTCCTGCCTCTCTCAGCAGACACCAGAGTGAAACCCGCTCCCATCCCAGTAGAACCTAATAATCACAGGTGTTGATCCCTTAGGAGGGTTCTCTTGTTGTTAGCTGGCCAGATTAGTGAGCTTGGTTGTCCCTCCCTTGTTACGGTTGAATGGGACTAGATAGAGGCATTCTATGTGGGGCAGAGAATCGACTGGGATGTATTTTGTTGGTACCAATTCATAAAGTACAAGAAAGTTAAATGAGACGGTAGAGGTAGGAAACAGCATATAAGGAAACAACAAGCTTTATAAATGAGTGAGGGAAAAGCATTTCCCAGTTATGAATTTGAATGCAAATGGACAAACTAGAAATTACTCTTTTTTTCTCCTATCTATCCATAATATTTGAGTGTCCTGAAAACCCCCCAGACAGTACTGTCTGCCCTGTTTTGACAGGTGCCAACATCTTGCCCTACCTCCCTCTGTAATTGCCAACAAAATGAAAACACGGATGAAAGCAAGATTAAGGCCAATCTTGTAGTTTTCTAAATGCAGACCTGTTCTTAACTCATGAGTCTCATCCTGTCATGATAATCATTGAAAACTAAGGCAAGTACGTGGTTATGTTTTGGGATTTTCATGTCCCTCTATTGGCCTTATCTCTATGCTAAGCTTTCCTTCCTCAGTGTGTAAAATTAATGTTCAGCACATAGGAAAGAGACCATGAGCAAGGGCACACTGGTATCAGGCCAAACAAATTTAGCTTCTGGGGTAGATGTCAAATTTCTAATTCTTTTTCAAGACTTTTGCTGAAGGAGAAGGGGGGCCACCTTCGCAATGCCGGAGCTGCTGCTGCACATTAGCTATGCTGAGGGGAGCCATAAATTTGGGTTGTCAGCATTTTCCGTGGCTTTGTGGTGAAGGTAGCCTAGCTTTCATGTCATACATGAAATATGTTAGAGCCCATCTTTAATGTAGAAACCACAGTTGTTTGGTCATACTCTTTAAGGAGGTTGTGGTCACTGTCGCAATATTCATGTGAGATTTAGTAAATTCTTATGTTTTATTCTCAAGAGAAACAATTTACTCTGAGGCTAGGGAGTATTTGCTTTTCCCAAGCAGTTTCTGAAGGCATGCAAGTAAAACAATAAGTGGATGTGTTCAGCTTTGGCATCTCCACACCAGAAAGTAGAACAGTCCACTTTGCTATGGGCCCTCTGACATAATCATTGTCTGTGCTTTAAAAAGGTCTGGCTAAATTAAAATGATAGTGATCAGACAAGGAATTATAGCAGAGAGAAAATAAGTCAGGGAATGACTTTGAGTGAAATTTAATTTAAAAATTGTTTAAAACAAAATATATGATTAGAAATCAATCTTTTAATGCTGTTTGGAGTTATCTGCTGACAATTAGAAATTTCAAAAGTATGATTGGGGCTTTGTTTCCTTTCTACTTGAGAAAATTCTCCTGGCAGTTAAATATCAGCAATTTTCTTGCCTAAATTTCAGGAGGTTTTTAATGATCAGTCTTCTGTGAATCAAAGCTGAATTTGAAATGAAGAGAGTTTTGTCTGGGGAGGACAGTCGTCTAGACCTTATCAGATAGTTGTGGAGTCATAGTCTGGCTTTGAGCTTTTTCTTACACAAAGGGGTAACCCTGGAATTGAACCAGGCAATCCTTGGAGCGACGTTGTCACTGTCAGAGTTGCAGAGCACCAGAGCCATGCCATGCTCTGGGACTCTTTGCCCTGGTTCTTCTGAACAGGATCACTTACTTTCTGAGTTTCCAAAGCACTTCTGACAAAAGGCTGAAATTCAGTGTTTCTTTTAGTTTTCACTCCCTTGCAAAGAGGTTAGCAAGTGAAGGGGCCTCACAAATCCCCAGAGAAGCAACAAGAATAGTGGTCACCTTCAGGGTAGAGTTGGGGAAAGGGAGCCCTCAAGACAATGACGTGCTTCTTTCAGGCCCTGTGATAAACACTGCTGTTATTCTCTGAAGTGGCATCAACATTTACAGTGTCTCCATTTTGTTACCTATATTCCAAATAATGCCAAAGGTATCCAGGTGATCCATGGAACACATTGATTGGATTTACTGTGTCCATAACTGTCTCCTACTTTAATATGGAAAGACAATTTGTTCTTCTGAAATCACAAAAATGAGAGCTGTTCCCTTCTCTATTAATGCACAAACAAATCTGTATTTGAATAGACAGTGGTCCTGAGGAAGAGGAAAAAGTATGCTGAGCCCTCCTGGGCATGACGAATGTTCTGTATGATACAGAGGGTAACTGTGTCTTAGGTAGAAATTGGAAATAGCTACTTTATCTTTCTCAAGTGCCTTGTCTGTGAGCATGAACAAGAGAGGGAAGAGCAGAGAGAGCGTTTCCCAGAGAGTCTGGGAACCTGTGTTCTAGGCCCAGCTCTACCAATGAATGAGGTTGTTCAATCTTTCCAGGCCTATGTTTTCTCAAATGTAAAGTGAGAATACTGGAAAAGTCAGTCACTTCTAATTTTAAAATCCTGTGACTTTATAGGAAACCTATGACTTGTTCCTATAGGAACTCTTCCTGTATGTATTCCCATGCTACAATTAATATAATTCCATTTTGAATGAAGAAAAGATGTATGCTATAGAGCGTGCATTTGGTTTTATCAGCATTTTGATTGCCTAAGAATTAGGAGCTATGTCAGGGGCAAGAGTGGACATTGCTCCTTTCTTCAATCACTAGTTTTGCTCCAAAATACGTATGTTTGGAATTATCAGAGAACCCCTTAAGAAATTACTGCAGTTATTGCCTTTCTCCACTTATGCACTTCCAGTCTTTTAATAACTGGGGTCCAAAACTCCCTGACCAGTAGTTTTAATTTGCATTAAAAACAGATTTGTTATTTACAGAAGCACAAAGAATTTATGGGACTCAGAGCTGCAGCCCCAGCTTGGATCTCACCTAATCGTAGCCATGGAATCAATTAACAGTTCATCTGTGAAAAGTGATAAAATCTTATGAGATACATATTGCCCAATAACTGAGAATAAGATGAAAGTATGCTCCATAATAGTAATGGGGCTTCAGGGTTTTACAATCACCATTGAGTAGAGTTCCATTAGAAACTCAGCATTCAGGATGGCCAGAAAAAAAGAAAAAGAAAAAAAAAAAAAAACACCGTGTCTGAACAGATGATAGAGCATTGAGTAATAAACCTGGCCAGCCAGTCCTGCTTTGATTAGTTTCCAACACCCCAGAAAAGGGGGCTATTTAAGTGTTCTTGCTCATGGCAAATGAGCTTGTGAGGCTTGGGGTGGGTGAGGTGAGGGGGAAGGATTGAGTTCAGAGCTGTAAATTGCCGCAAAAGTAGTGCCTCCAAGAAGGGCTGCTTGGGAGGCCTGGGTAGTCTGTGCGCGGCCACAGGTAGGTCTTAGTGATAGATGGGAATCTACTTTGGAAAACCCTAATTCTTTTCTAACTTTTTTTATTGCAAGATCAGAGATGGTTTTTCATCCAAACCTTGCTAGGTTCACAATTATGTCTCTTTTTATATGTTGGCAAATTATGTCCTTGTATCATACCAAACTTTGAAATGTAGCTCTCTTAAACTTCATATAGACTAAGTTTCTTATTTTACCCTTGAGAAAATTGAGAGTCAGAGATAGGGAGTAATTGACCCAAAATTATAAAGCCAGGGCATGCCAGAATAAGATAAAGCTGATTTTTCATGAAACATTCAACAGATGAATCGTTCCCAGTGGGCCATCTGTCTGACCACTACTAATGCTGCAGAGTCAGTATGTTACCAGTCTTACATGTAGTTATCAAGCATAAAATGAAGAGCAGATAATTGATGGACTTGAGATGAAGAAAAACTCAGGAAGCTTAACTTTCATTCTCCCCCTGGAATCATGCACGCTATTTTTGTTTAAATACAGATAAGATGCGCCCAGAAGTTTCTCAATCAAGTTGCATCTGTTGGCAAGTCAGTTTGGACAAAAAGGTTTTCTGAGGCTTAGGATATACTACAGTAAATATGAGCCTGGGCTCCTGTGTTAGAGAATAGATATGGGAGGAACTGCCCAGTGTCCCCTCTCCTCACCCAAATGGGTTTTAGTGTTGACAGTTCTTCAACCTCTACCTCTCTCCATTTTTCCCCCTATCTATTGCAGTTTTGAAACAACAGTGGGCTATTTTGGGATGAAGCCAAAAGCTGGTGAGAAGGAGATCACGCCCAGCTACGTATTTATGGTGTGGTATGAATTCTGCAGTGACTTCAAGACGATTTGGAAACGGGAGAGTAAAAACATATCCAAAGAAAGGTAAGGTTCCAATAAAGGCATTAATACATCCCTCAGGAGTCTTGGAAACTGCCCTTTCCAACCTACCAAAGTGTATATTTCACACGTGCCAGTGTTTTCTTTTGGATCAAGTGGGTGACCAGGAAGGATTATTACCTCTGGGTTCCTAGGGAAATTCAGGGCAAGATTGCTGTCCACACAAGCAAGCACACTCACACGATCTGATAAGTTACACTTTCTTAACCCCTTCTAATTACTAACTAGTAAATGAAAGGGGAGTCATGCTAATTTGCAACAGATTGCTCCTCTGTGCATTTTCACATCGGCCCAAGCTAAATGAGGCAGCCTTGCAGCCGCAGACAGTACAGACAAATAAAACTGAATGCTTTTCCCATTAATATACTGAACTTGCATCAAAGGGAAATCTCTGAGGCTCAGGCCACACTTCACACGGTGTTGAAGCCCCGCGCTGGATTTACAGCGTCACTTCTGACTCCCCGTATCCTGCTGAGGACATCAAACTGCATGCCGCTGGGCCTCCTTGCAGCCTCCTGATTTTATTAGTTGGGGGTAGAAGAAAAAAAAATTGGCTCTGAATATAGTGTGTGTGTGTGTGTGTGTGTGTGTGTGTGTGTGTGTGTGTGTGTATGTGTATGCTCTCTCATTCCCCTTAGACTGACTTTAGCCCTATTTATCAGAAACAATTCATTGTGATTGGGTTGCTGTTATTCTGCAAAGGGTGGCATGAATTTAGACTTCAAATAGGTCTTGCCACTAACTCCTAAAGCACAGATGCAAGAGAATGCCATTCAAAATGGTGTGGAAGGAGACATAAAGTTCTGTAAAGTAAGGGAGACTGTTTGTCTGTTTGTTTATTTGTTTGTTTGTTTGTTTGTGTTACTGGGGATTGAACCCAGAGCATTCTACCTCTGATCTATACCCCCAGCCCTATTTTTTATTTTTAACATTTTGAACCAGTGTCTCACTAAGTTGCAAAGGACCTCACTAAGTTACTGAGGCTGGCTGCAAACCTGTGATCCTCCTGTCTCAGCCTCTCAAGTACTGGGATTACAAGCATGTGCCACTGTGCCCGGTGACAATTTATTTAAGTACAGCATCTATATCTTACTAAATACAGAGACCCCCAATTCCATAATTAGCATCTTTTTTCTTCACTTTATAATCAAAGAAAAAAAATATGTATATACTACATATATAGTATATTTGTACCTGCACACAATATACAATAATATTTTACCTTAAAGCATTCTTTTTAAGATTAATATTAAGACATTTTTTGATCCAGTATAATTGGTCTCTAAATATTTTCTCAGTGAATTTTCTTTGGCCTTCTTTCCAAAGAAGTCAAATAACTTTAAGAATATTTATCAAATTGTCTTCTCCTCGTTACCTCTTTGGGAACCTGGGGATGAAACTGAATATGTTCATTATAGAGATAAACTGAAGCAGAGTCTATAGTTAAACCTATACCACAGTAGACTTAACTATAATTAATTGTATATTTCAAAATAGATACCTAAGAGGATTTTGACCATTCCCAACACAAAGAAATGAATGATTGGCGTTTGAGGAGCCAAGATATGCCAGTTACCCAGATCTGATCATTACACATTGTATACATGTATTGAAATGTCACACTGTGTACCACATATATGTGTAATTAGATGCCAATTAAAATTTTAAAAATAAATTCAAGTGACTCTGTTAAGAAAATAGGTTGTTGACCATATCAAGAAAAAAAAAATCCTAGAAATCTTGGCATCCAACTTATTGTTCTTACCCTACAAGTGCTTATTTAGCTTATTTAAAATAAGCTCCCATGCTATAAATTCTTACATGAGAGTGGTAGACTGAAGTTTCAACCTGGCAGTAGCTGGCCCATTGGTTCTCCACACCTGCACCTGAAGGCTGAAAACCCAGCAGTAAGTTCTGGATGTATAGCCTTTCGTTAGGAATTTTCACCTCAGATTTTGAGCATAGTTCTTTATTGAATTTGTCCCTTGAAACCCTAAAAATGGCCCAAAACAAATAACAAACAAAAATTCGGGCAGAGAGAGTAATTAATGGCTTTTCATTTGAATACTGAACTGTATTCCAAAGTCAGGCATTTTCCCTATCACAGAAGTTAGACCAACAGAATTATAGATCTGTCATGATGGTAGTGTCTTGCCGTCTGTCAGAATGACATTTTCTCTGATTCCAAGCCTGGGTGTTTGCAGAGTTGCTTCCTGGGTGCAGCTGGTGAATTGCCTGCTTCACACTCTGTAAAACAACACCTTGAGAGGGTCATGACTTCACAGGACCCTTTCCAGTTCTCATTTGGCAATCTTAGGAGTCTCTTCATTCCAGCTTTGCTTTGCAGGATGGATGGCCAAGGCTTCCAACCTAAAACAACATCTCTGGAAATAAATGCTGGCTCATAAAATATTCTTGGGAGCAACTTGTTTAGAAAAATTGATTAGGAAATGTTAGCTATTCTGTGTATTGCTGTTCAACCAGTTAAACTAATTATCATCCCATTTTTCTTGTGAAGTGAGTATTTTAATTATCTGTCTGCAAAGACTTTAGCTTCTATTATAACCACATATTCCTTAGGGTAAAGTGGGCAAATCAACTTAAATTATTGTATTATAATTAAACTATAAATACTGTTATCGTTTTATTTTGACACTTATTTAATGATTGTTGATAGTATAGTTTTGGATTATATGTTACCCAGAGATCCATTAAATCTCAACAGTGCAAAATGGCAAGGCAACAGGACAACATTAAGAATAGCTCAAAGACTTTCTGAAAAATAATGTTCATAACCAACTAAAAAGCCAGGTAGCAAATAACTATTGGGGGGAAAATGTAATTTGGGATCCCATCAGAAGAAATTGAAGCTGCTTGGTTTTTTTTTTGTTTGTTTTTTTGTTTTTTTGGTTTTTTGTGGTACTGGGGATTGAACCCAGGGGCATTCTACCTCCAAGCTATACCCCCAGCCCTATTTTTTATTCTTTATTTTGAAACCGAGTCTCACTAAGTTGTGGAGTGCCTCACTAAGTAGCTGAGGCTGGCTGCAAACCCGGATCCTCCAGTCTCAGCCTCCCGAATGCTGGGATTACAAGCATGCGCCACCATGCCCGGCTTGGTTTTTAAATATGTAGGGAACACTAATCAATAATATTACTTTCAGAAAGATCCCATGGCAGATAATGTTTGTTTAAACTCTACTTCCAAATGAAATGAAAGTCTTGAAAACTCCTTTGACCACTCAAGGTTAATTTTAGGTGATAGAGAATATCTACTTTTTTCCCGCTTGCCATGGCTTTCATGAATACTTTGCTTGGTGCGAGGTTGAGATGGATGCATCTCCATAACAAGGTAACAACTACTCCTTGTAAAGCCAGGAACAATCTCTACCCAAAGAACTGTATAAAACCCCCCAGTCTTCCGTGCCTTGTGAATGCAATAACCCTATCAGTAAACTGGTGCCATACATGAATCTGGTTGGGAAGAGACCTGGTATCCACTGGGGATATGGTTTTTCTGCAGACTAGCTACATCATTAAAAGAGAAATCTGCTCTGTGAAGATATATTAATTGTATTTATTTTTTTCCTTGACATTTAAGCCAGTGTTAGGCGAAACAGCAAACTTCTGTGTCCAGGCACAAATCCTGAAGCCCCTCCCCTGTATGGTCTATGCACACCCTGTCATCATGCTGTCCCTAGTAGTGAGACTCATCCCCCAGTAAGGCATACCAGTCCCTCTTCTTATCCCTTCTAAGTACAGGGAACATTCAGCAATAAAAGAGAAAGCGGGAGGGGGAAGGGAGAGGGTGAGAGAGAAAGGGGGGAGGCCTCTAGTAGACAGAGTCAAACATCAGAATCTTTACCCTTCACCCTGATATTAATTTGCTGTGTGATCCTTACTGCATAGGGACCCATTTGTCGCTTCAGTAAAATGTGTGTTAGGATGAAATAGGAACTAAGTGTTGACTCTGATCTCTTCTAGCTTGAAATCTCTATTCTATCAATCTAGAAACTACTTTTCTAATAGTATGTTTCATTTTTGAGACAATGCCCCTTTGCTTTACTCTTGACCTGAGTAGGGACTATTTTAGAAGACATTGCAAGCCTAGGTCTGTAAGTAAACGGGAGAGAGACTGGAGGCAAGGGGAGTTGCTATTGCCCTCTTTAAACTGGTAAATGTCTATAGTTACTTTGCCTTGCTCCCCCAATTCTCGTATAATACTGTCAGGCTTGAAGGTCACGTGTTTTAATTGAGAGACCACACACACACACACACACACACACACACACACACACACACACTCTATTTCCTCTGCTTATCAGTATCCAACATTGCATTTAGAGGCATATCATAGTTCATCAAGACTGTATTTTAACCTCAGAGGAATTTTTACCTTCTCCTGTATGTTTATAGTTGTATCTCTTGATATTTAAATAGTTAATGAGAAGCTGGGCATGGTGGCACACACCTGTAATCCCAGCACTTGGGAGGCTGAGACCAAAGGATCCCAGTTTGCAGCTAGCCTCAGCTACTTAGTGAGGCCCTCCACAACTTAGACCCTGTTTCAAAATAAAGAATAAAAAATAGGGCTGGGCATATAGCTCGGAGGTAGAATGTCCCTGGGTTCAATCCCTAGTACTGCAAAAAAAAAAAAAAAATAGTTAATGGGTTTTTGGTACATACCTTTTATCTGCCCATTAAATCAACAGGTTATCTAAGTATATACATAATTGCGATGAGGTAACTGAATTTTTGCTGCTACATTTATAGGTTATTCTTCACTCATTTTCTGCTCCCCCCCCCCTTGGGCTGTTTATTTCTCTGAGCTAACATACCCTTGCATATAAAATATTTTGCCATTTAAGAAGTCTTAAGACTGCATCCACATATGCCCACACATACATATACAGACCACTACCACCCACAAAATGAGCTATGAATTTGCAAAAGGTAAAGAAGGCCCAGGGGAGTCATGACTCCAGGAATAAAGTCTGGGCAAATAATTCACCCTGAGCCAAGGCAAACTTTAAAGTGCCATTTAAAAAACCCATAATGGGTAAGTAATAAGTGAATAAGGAGTTTGGTGAATTTTACATGAAATGCAAATAAGAAATTTCATTATACACATAGCTATAATTTGTACCATGGGAGACTGGGTAGATGCTTTGTTTTTTCAGTCCAGCTAGACACCAACAGGGTTTTTGTTTAAAATATATACTTTGTAGCTATTATGGTTAATTATGCAACTGCCATTGCCTTACCAGCAGATAGTTCCAGGCCATTTGGGGGTTATCCCAAAGGCTGTTCTCACAGTGCACTGCTGCTCAGGTTGCTTTAGGACCAAAAGTTGGAACTTAGCAAGGCCATCCCTCAACCCACAGAGGAGCCATTGATTGTGCTGCAGACATTGCAGGTATTCATCTCTCTGCATGATACCGTTATTCCTGGAATATGTTCCAAAAACTAATTTATTTATTGAATTCTGCTTTCCTACTGACATGGCATACATGATCATTTCAGTAACTTTTAACAAGTTAACTTTTTTTGGCTAGCCTTCTAATATGTACTTATATGGTTTGTATAAACTTAAATGTTAAGAAGCTTCATATTTTAAAGGAATCCTTTAATAATACAAATAATCGCCTTCTAGGTAATCAGTAAATATTTGAATTTTTCTAAGTCACATTTGAAAGCAGTTCTGTGCAAGTACACAGAAAATGCCCCAAATATCTAACTTATAATAAAATTATTATAATCAGGAAAAATAAAAGCCTACTTATTAATTTCCCAAACTATAAAGTAAAACTACTTTTACACAATTAAAAACATGCATGAAGCTGGGCGTGGTGGCACATGCTTGTAATCCCAGTACTTGGGAGGCTGAGACTGGAGTATCCAGGTTAGCAGCTAGCCTCAGCTACTTAGTGAGGCACTCTGCAGCTTAGTGAGACCCTGTTTCAAAATAAAGAATAAAAACTAGGACTGGGGCTGTAGCTCAGAGGTAGAATACCCCTGAGTTTAATCCCCAGTACCACAAGAAAAAAAAATGCACAAATAAGGAGAGGAGATAAACTTAAGAATGGTAAGGACTATAAGATCATTGATTTTAATAAACTGAAACACTCCTCCTCTTGGCCCTCTTTCCTCTATAAGTCATTCCATTTCTTTTCCTCTCCCTTCTAGCTTTTTTTTTTTTCTTCACCATACACTCCTTCCTATTATTGGTAAGGATAAAGTTCAGGCTGCCATAACAAAACGAAAATAACTGTTATTTAAAGAAAAAAATAGTTTTTTTCTGGCATAACAATCTGGGTGTAAGGCATTTAGATGCTGGGTGCCCAGTTTCCCTTGCTTTTGTGGCTGTTGCCCTTAAGGTATGGTTCCTATTCACCAAGTTGAAGCTGACAAATATCCCATCCTCCACCACTGCTGCTGAGTTCCTGCCCCATCAGGCAAGGAAGGGAAACTTCATTATTTTAGTAGTACAAGCTGGAAGTGCCTGTACTTCTTCCACATTTGGCCCATTGGGCAGAATTTAGTTTCATGGACTTATACAAAATGCAGGCATCTCTGGAAGCCATATGCCTAGCAAAAGTCTCATGAGTTTTGTTACTAAAGGAAGCAGGAGAAATGCTTGTCAAGACAATTGGCAGACTTTGCCATATTTCCTAATTGTGAAATCAAATGCTAACTCTGCCACTGCCAATTTTTTTTATGCCAACAGTAGTTTCTTCTACCTTGAAAGCCCTCATTGCTCTGACTGTACACTGAGTAGTCTCTTCTTATGAAGGTGATTATTTCTTCTTCATCTCCTTGATTAGCTCCTCTTTTCCTTCTATTCCTTATGTGTGGCCCTTTCCCAAGGTTCTGTCTCAGTGTTACCCTTTTCTACTCTATTCTCTCTCCCTCTCTCTCCCAGCTATATTCACAGCCTTATCTATAATCTGTTTGCTAAGGCGTCTCAAGTCTTCTTACCCAGAACTAACTTCTAAGTTTTAGACCTACATCTCCTAGTGCACACGAGCATCTTCCCAACGGATGCCCAACCTTCACCTGCAATTCATTGTGTGCCAGCCAAAAATCATTCTATCTCATCTGAGGCCTATTTTTACTAGGTTCCCCTACTTTTAGTTGAAACATTGTCTTCTTCTTAGTAGCAACAGGCTAGAAACCCCAATTATCTTCAGTGCCACATGATTCATTTTCCACCACTTGCTAGCTCTTCTCAGTTTTGCTTCTTCGGTGGTTATTCTTCTTTACCTTGGATTCACAGTGACTCTGCTTCAATTCAGTACCTCCTCATCTCATACCTCGATTACTAAAACATTCATCTATCTATTCTCTCTACCTACAGGTTTTCTATTTTCTCTTTGATGTCTCTTAGCATTGCATCCAGTTATCTTTCAAAATGGAACTTAGATATCATCTATCTCTTTAAACATATACTGTTGTTTCCCATTGCTCATGAAATGATGGGATGAGAACTAGACATGGTGGGTGCTTTCATTCATTAACTTTTTGAGTCCTCAGACCAGCCCTGAAAAGGTTTATTGCTGTTTCGCAAATAGAGAGTAAATGAACTGCCAATGTCAATTTCACTAATAACCCACAAAATGAAGATACAAACCTAGGTCTTATTTTTGGCACTAAAGCTATACTCCTTTTAAATATTCCATATTCTCTCCCAAATTACAGCATGACTCTCCAAGAACCTGCCTTAAACCCACTTTACAGCCTCATGTTCTAGCCTCATCCCCAGTACCTAACATAATAAAATTGCCTCCCCTAGCTCACATGCCTGTACTTTTTTGCTTTGTGTTCTTATTAATGTCTTCTTTCTGCATTGTCCCTGGATATTTCCTGCTGATCAAAAAATAGTCATCCTTTAAGGACCACCTTCAAAACAAGATCCTCAGGATTTGCTGCTGTTCCATTTTCTCTAGAAATCTTGTAAAATCTCCCTAAGTATAAGAATTACCCTTCCCTCCGGCAGGTCTCTTGGCAGCATGTTTGTCCTGCCATCCTTTAGCATTTATTCTGACTTGATATTTCAGCAGTGCATGTGTTGCCTTCCACCTCCCACATATAAAACTCTTTTTTGTTCTATCTTCTCACATTCTCCAGCAAAAATGCCTGGTGCATGTTTATTGACATAGAAAGGGCTTCACAAAATAGTCAAATGGTATTAAATGAGCATTGAAGATCCTGGGTGGTAAGAGTTTGGAGGAGGAAGTGATCCCAAGGACACATGGAAGCCAGAGAGGGCTTTGGGAAGATGTTTAACCATAAAAAGGTCCACCCTCAGCAGAGAATTGCAGGAAATACACAGAAGCCAATGGGGGAATGTTGGAGATCAGTGCCTCCCCAACCTGGCAGATCTTCAGAAACACCTAGAGTGCTTTCCAAAAATATAAACAGATCTACTGAATCAGAATCCCAAGGGGTGGAGCCTAGGAATCTGTGGTTTCAGAAGCTCCCCACAGAGATGGCAGAGCATGAATATGTTTTGTGTTCAGTTGCCTCAATAAATCCCTTGACTTCACCAACTCTTTGTTTGGGAAGTGGAAGAGAAGAAAACACCTCCCTGGTGAGTCTTCTGTTTAGCCAAGTTTAGGAAGTACTGAACTTGGGTGATGTGGAAGGTCTCTTCCAACCCTAATCCTGTAGTTTTAGGTAGGAAATGAGCTACACATTGACAGAGCAGATGAATTCAGCAACTTAGGAAAAGAAGGGGTAAGGACATTCTCGGTCACGTTGCAAAGGTGTGGACTTGAGAGACACAACAAACATTTTGGAGGAACCAGAGTCTGACTTCCATGTTCAGCCTAAATGCCCTCTTTTCTGTGTCCTTCTCAGAGTTCTGAATTCTTCCCAGTTTCTCGAGTCCCATATAGTCCCATCATATAGGCTTGTTGTACTTAATTTAAACACAGACTTTTAAAATATCCCTTATGTCTCAAGTGATACACAGGCTGAGACTCTGTTCTGGAAGAAGTTAATTTGGTGATCTCACTGCATCTCTGTGAACTTTCTCTTCCAAAATTTTGCATATTTATGTTGCCTCTAATTTGGGCACTTAATGATTTGTTCTTCATTCATTTAGTAATAATGCTTTCTTCCTTAAATAAATTATAGGACCCTAGAAGATAACTTTAATATCTTGTACTACTTTATTTTCTCTCTATTACCTCTTATTTCCTTGTGCATAATAGGTGTTCGATTAATATTTATTGAACAAATACAGGATCATTTTGTTTTGCTGTGTTGAAACTGATTAAAGAATTTGCTATCTGCTGCTAACAGATGAGGCATCATATTTTTTTGTATTTTGGTGATGGAATTCCTCAAATATATCGCATATGGGTCACTTTTGCCCAGGAATCTAAAATCTTAATAGCTTGTCCAGAATAAGAAGGATTAGTAGATGGGGTAAAACAATCACTGTCTCTGTTCTTGATTGTATTATTTTCAATTTGTTTTTAAAAAATAGAAGAAAAAAAAGAGGGAAGTGAAGATCCTTGGGATTTATTGCTGTGCCAAATCTCAAACCTCTTTGGAGCTTGAATCAGGACCTTAGAGAGCATCTGTCCACACTCTATTTCTCTAGCTTGGCAGAGAGCAATGGAAACCCAAAGTAAGTCTCCTTCATTCAGCCAGAGTATTTCTAAATCACTTATCTGCAGAACTCCTGACAGCTCCCGCCTTGGGCAGGGATGCACCAGGGGGCTGACCGGGTAATATGATTTGAGGGGCGCCAGGAAGGCTCTCTGCTCCAGACAATCTCCCCTGTTTCCTCACCCTTTGTATTTTAGTCACTGTGCAAACAGACTCTGATCACTTCTAGGTTTTGGTGAGACTTGGTAGGTGGTACAGGTTTCAAAACCAAAAAGGGGGAGTCAGTGTCTACAAGTGTATGCATGTCTTCATTATCAGAATAGGAAATGTCTTCCAAAGACTCGCTGTGCGTTTCAGTTTAATTTGCAGATTTATGACACAGAGCCGCCTTCGTTTTCCAAGCTGTCTCCCAGATGCCTCTCCCTCAGTGAGGAAACACAGTGCTGGTACCTTTCACTCTGCACCTACATCTCTGGGTCGGCCCAGAGTGTTATGTCTACCAAGTGCAGAGTGATCGGCTTTAACTGATCATGCATTCCAGGGCAAGTCTGCCCCCCACCCACCCCGCCGCTTCCACTCCCCTGTGGCCTGGAGGAGAAGCTCTGTGAACGGAAGCAGCCTTTGTTCTGCAATTAATCACTCCAAGTCAAAGTGTGTTTGGGTACTACAAGCGATAACCCATGAAAACTACCAAGTGGCTGATTTGTATAGCTGCTGAAATTCAGTCTCCAAGAGAACTTACTTAGTTGTAAATAGAAAAATATCTTACTTAGGCATGGGGTGGAGGAGATTGTTCAATGTAGAAAGTAGAAATGAGAGGTTAATTTATCGAGGAATAACTCTTAAAGGATAGGTCCTGATTTGTAAGTTTCTATGTCTAACCTAAGACCTGTATTAGGTTCCTGCTGTTCTGTCTTACTATGACTGCTGCTATTGAGACTGACCTGTGGGAGGGGGCAGGATGGAAGGTGCACCCCTTGAAGGTGGTTAGGGTCAAGGGTCAGGCTCTGAAGAATGAATGGGCCTAGAAGAGTTGTGTGTCTATCTAAGTTTGTGGTCCTTGTTGGCCTGCCTGAGATAAAATGGACTCAGAGTTACCCATTATTTCATGTCATCTATGACTCTTTTCTCAGAGTTTTATTTTCTTACCCTTTGGAACTGCTCCACATGGACTGGTTGGTGATCTTTTTACTAGCTGCTGCACCAAGAGAAGAATTGCCTTTTACATCAAGGAGATAATGAGTATGATCTTTTCATCTTTTGTTTTTACTGACAGAAGAGAGTGGTATTACTTATTTCACTGACTTTCATAATTCAACCATGTGCTACAGTTGGAATAGTCAGAATTCAGAAGTGCCTTGTGGGTTAATACTGTCAGGAAGGGTAGAAATAACAGTGTTCACCATGGCCCCTGGCAGGGCTCCATGGTTGCACTTACTTATTTAGAGCTGAACCTGAACATTAGCCCCTTTCCCCCTGGCTATGGAGAAAGAACTTGACTCAGTGAACTGGGTACCTAGTAGTAACTTGATAGCCAGACTAGCCACGTCCTCCTGGAAGCACGTGACGGCCACTATGATGTTAATACCATCTGTGCTTCACGTAATTTTAGTGAGGAAAGTATTACCATGTTGCCCCCTCCCCGTTTTCTCTATCTGAAGTGCCATAAATCATACAATATCAAATACTCTGAGGCAAGAAAGTCACTACCACTCCTCCCCCCAAATTCATGACTTATTCCTTGTGCTGTGGCCTATTGTTACTTAGTTCAAAACTGCAAGCAGATCTTCACAAAGGAGTAAAAAATAAGTTGGTATTTCATCTCTGCAGTTTCTTATACCCCTTCTCTCCTAAAGGGAGACCACAAGAATATCAGTATTTGCTTACAGAAGATGCTGTTCCTAATAGTGATTGGTACAGCCAACCTACATTGGGTAGTCAGACTCTTAAGTCATTTATTTTACCAGTGGGATCTGTAAGAGATCTCTATACCTTTTCCACCCCACAAAAACCTTATCCACCATTCAAAGGACCCTAGGCCAGAATTGACTGGGCCAATGACAAAGACGTATTGTTCTCACATTTTGTTTTTTATTCGATTCCTCCATGTGTTTCAAAACAGTCATCAGAATGAAGTTTTTGCATTTGTTATAGAGACTCTGGTTTGCATGTCTTTACATTTGAGAAGTCTAGCAGTATAGTGGCTTGGACCTTTGGCTTTTGTCATTCTTCTTTTCAGGGACTTTGGATATTCCCCATGGCATGCTGACTAAGAGACACATTATTGTGTAGATTGGCACACATAGCATACCTTGCCAATTTTCTAGGTCACTTGGGCCTTCTTTCTTTAGTAAAGAGTAATAGTAAGTTTTTAAAAGAGATTCCCATTACAGCTGATCAGATGTCACGCTTTTGCACACATGCATTTCATAAGCCATGTTCCCTCCGTGCCTCTCATTTCTTTGCTTTAACCCACCAATGTTTTCAAAGCCACGGACTGCATGTCACAGATGAAGTGTTGCATGGTCAGAGTTGGGTAATGATTAATGGATGGCTTCTCCTTTGAGGCTGGTAGCATTAGCACCTCACTTGCTTCCCACACTTTGTCTCATCTCTGTCTATCCCCACAGTGCCTATGTGTGGATATTTGTCAGAGACTGGTAATCTCACAAGTGTATGACATCTCTGGAAAGTAGCAGACAGAGAAGAATAAAACTGGCCGTAGTTTGACTTTTGTAGAGCTGGTGTCTGGTAGCTATGGCTGTCAAAATAATCATCTTTTAAAATCTTTGTCTTCTTAAATCCATCCTCTATGTCCAAGATATCCCTGGGCAATACTTTATGAAGAGAGCTTCTGTTGGCTGCCATTCTCATGAGGAGGAAGATGCTCTTTCCCTATGGAGCTTCAATAGGTCCCATTAAGTTCTATTCACAGGAATTATCCAACCTAAAAATAAAATAAGCAGATTTCTTGTGCAAACAAAACATCCATGAAGTGTCAATATATAAAACATATAAAGCTTTTCTTATTGAAACAAGGCTTACAGGCATTGGTGTCTAGAGTGTTCTTTAAGGGGACCCTGAGGTCTTCTCCCTTTCCCTGAAGCACCTTTGCTGAATATTAATTCTCTCTGGAAGATGTCAAAAACACTGCTCTAAGTTATTGGTTTTTCCGTTTGTGACACGTTTATAAACAGCCTGAACACACTATCTCACTTTCTCAGCATCTCAATTATCTCTGTATTGACTAATATGCTCAATCCCTGTGGTCAAAAACGAAGGTACTTCTGTTATTATAAATTTGATGATGATTTTAGTATCTGCTGCCTTATACACCACAAACCACTGAAATACTGAATGTTAAAAGAATAAAGATATTGTGCTTCCTCAATCTCAGGGATGGTTGAATTCTGGGTTGATTTGATTTACCTATGGGCATGTAAGTCTACCCTGTAAAGAGCACAGAGTATGCCAACCTGTAAGCTATCCCAGAAAATGAGGCTGTAATAGTGGGGAGCCTAAGCCTGTAATGGGAAAACATGTGATTCCAAATGCGGTTCACCCACTACCTGTGACCTCTGCTCTGTTATGGGCTGGAGAAAAATGATGATTTTGTGCATTATCCAGTTCTTTTTATTGTTAGTATGGGATCTATGTTCCCTTGCAGCTTTCTACATTTTAAGTAGAAGCAGAATTCTATCCCAAGTGATTCTAATTGTAAACCAAGTTTGCAAACACTTCGGTCTGTAGGCAGGATATCAGAGGACATGCTGCACTGTCCTGTCCCATGTGTTCCTTCGCAGAGCTTGGCAGCAGTTGCAATTTACTATGGCCTCCAGTAACTCCTTATTGAGTATATGCATTATAATGAAAAGGAAGAAAACAAAACTTTTACTAAGGCATTTATGGATTGAGGGTAGGTATTTTCTTTCTCTAACATGTTCATGTGTTATTCCTCTATATGTCATATTTCTTTTGGAAGCCTTGCTGTGGAACCTCAAAATTAGTCTAGGTACTTGCTTATGAATAATCATAAGCAATTATATGTGGTTTTCTCGAGTAAATATTTAGACCAGAAATAAAAACAAGACCAAAATCTCTACCAGAAACAAAAGAAAGTCCATAAACAATAGAGCTAAGGAGGAAGGTAAACATATATGCAGCTAGAAATTGTCTAACCAGCAGCTTTTCTTTGACTGAATGCAAGAAAAGGTCTTACATTCTAAGTGAGATAAGCAAATTCCACACATGAGACAGTTGCATAATTGTTCTGTGTCTCATTCCCCCATGTGGCCAAAGTAATGTGGATACTGTTAGGAATCCTGGAATGTACACATAGGTTGACATGCATAAATATTCAACACATTTTGGGAGGCCTTCAGCACCCTTCCTCTTACCTTATTCTTAACTCTTTCAGCTAATTGATAACTGGAACTAGACTCTTAAATGTTTTTATGTATTTTTTTTTCTTTTCTAAAAGATAAATGGAAAAAATAATTGTTTTACAACTTAGTCTTTACTAAACACTTAGACTGATTAAGGTGGGGAAAAAGTTATCAATTCAGGTCATTCATTATTCACTTAGACATTTGCTAAGTGCTGATTTGTGGGGGGCAAGTGATAGATATAGAAACACAGAGGGTCCCAGATATGCCTAAAGCCTGGTCATTGTCCTCAAGTAGTTCCAGTGGTTTAAGGGAAATAAGATACTTACCCAATTCTAAGATGAGAAGTCCTAAGTGCCTTTCGAGAGGCACAAAGTGCTTTTTCATTTGAGAAAAAGAGCAATTACTTCTGGCTAAGAGAGATGAAGGAAGCTTTCATGACTTTGGCACTTAAGCTGGGAATAGAAGAATGGGAAGAATTTGAACACATGGAAATGAGTAAGACAATCATTGAGGGAACAGTAAAACAAGATGTAGAGTTGAGAAGAGCTATATACAAAGAATGGTGAGTGGTTTGGCAGGGCTCTGGCGAACATGGAATGAGATAAGCAATGGATACATGATAAGTAACCACTTGTGATATTTCTTTAGTATTTATAGCAGCTGTTTTATTCAAGTGACTTATCCAAGGACACTCAGATAATTAAACTGGTATGTTATTCATATGAAAACAGATCTTGGTCTGATAAGGTAAGATAAACAAGTGTAAAACAGGGAGAAATTGGGCTGCTAGCATACAGAATTTGAATAGTACACTCTAGTTCAGGGATTGGCAAACTACTGCCAAATTTGGCCACTATCAATGTTTGTAAATAAAAATTATTAGAACATGGCATTGCTTGGCCGTCGTGTATTTTTTGTAGCTGCTTTTACACTACAATAGCAGAGTTGAGTCATTGCAGCACAGACCATATGGCCCTCAAAGCCTAAAATATTTACTATCTGGCCCTTTATTAAAAACATTTGCTAACCCTTGCTATAGCTGATTGGGAGTCATTGAAAGTGTTGGAGAAGGGAAGCGATTCTTAAAGGCATGCATAACTGATTGAGACCATCTTCATCTAGTATTGGAAGGTGCTAGATCATTTAAAAGACTATTTCAGTTATATGGATTCTCATTTCTTTTTTTTTATTGTAGTAATTCGTGCAATATAGCATACATCTTTGTTAAGTACAAGTTGTTAACAACATATTTGCACACAATTATCATTTGACCCCTTCCCCAATTCCCACCCCGTTCCCTCCCCCTTCCTCCCCCTCAGGTTCACTTCAGTGAGTGACCTTGATATGATTGTGTAAGTACATCATGTGCCTTTGGGTGTCCCTCTGCCCCATGCATCCACTACAATTAAATCAACTTCTTT
>PVLC010011358.1:0-23432 GCA_004027655.1 Graphiurus murinus
CTTGTAATCCCAGCATTCGGGAGGCTGAGACCGGAGGATCCGGGTTCGAGGCCAGCCTCAGCTACCTAGTGAGGTACTCCGCAACTTAGTGAGACTCGGTTTCAAAATAAAGAATAAAAAATAGGGCTGGGGGTATAGCTCGGAGGTAGAATGCCCCTGAGTTCAATCCCCAGTACCGCAAAAAAAAAAAAAAAAAAAAAAAAAAAAAAAAAAAAAAAAAAAAAAAAAAAAAAAAAAAAAAAGAAATTCTGTGTACTATAGGCAATCAATGATATGGAAAGACTGTAGATGAGAATTATTTCTGAGTACACAGCAAAATAGAACTACTTAGACTCCTCAATCATATCAATGAATATTTATTGAGAACCTGAATGCCAGGGTAGGGATAGGGTCAAGGTAGGGTGAGTGATTGTTAATAAAATTAGTAAAACAAACTCAGCATCGAAGAAGAAAATCTAAATGGAGAAGCATGAGTAGAAGATGAGAAATAATTAAAGAATATATAAATATGATTAAATGACAAATTATGTGGCAGAGACCATTTCAAGAAAAGGCAAGTTGAAAATATGCTATTGTAGATGAGGAGATACACATAGATGCAGGTCATACTGCACAGATAACATCTGTCAAAGCACAAATATAGATGAGGGGTTTGATGACATGAGGTGCAGTGACAAGCTGGTCCTGAATGAGGTAAAGCTTAAGAGAAGCAGGTACTTTGGTTGGGGTGGACTTGCATTAGGATGCCAAAAGCAGATCAGGTTAAATGAGACTTGGGAAGCAAAAAAGAACTATGTTAATTTCTTGGACAGAAGAATAAAAAAGCATTTTCAGAAAATGAGGGGCAGTTTGTGTGGCATAGACTACAGCATCCTGAATAGGTATAGAGGTATGAAAGCCAGGTAGGAACCTTCCTCACCAAACCAAATCCAGTACGTTTAAATCTAAATGAATGAAGGGATAATGGCATCATAACACGGGAAGAGGAAAATCCAAAAGATTCTTCAAAGGAATAATCAGCAAAGGCTACTTAAAAGCCAACTGAAAAAACTTGCTAAAGAAATAAAGCATTTCTGTATTAAAAATAAAGCATTTCCTCTTGTAATCCCAGCATTCGGGAGGCTGAGACTGGACAATCCGGGTTCAAGGCCAGCCTCAGCTACCTAGTGAGGCTCTCTGCAACTTAGTGAGACCTGGTTTCAAAATAAAAGAATAAAAAATAGGGCTGGGGGTATAGCTCGAAGGTAGAATGCCCCTGAGTTCAATCCCCAGTAATGCAAAAAAAAAAAAAAAAAAGCATTTCTTCATAGTTCTAAGAATATAATTTTTTTTTTTTCAAATAAGCATCAGGAAAATATTATTAAAATATATTTATGTTCATTTTCCAAGTAAATTTGATAACTTCAATGCTGGTCTTATGAAATATATCCCATTAAAACTAACCTTCAAATTCAGAATGTGATCCATTAATATAAAACATCTTGGTTGCTTCAAAGTAAGATCGAAAGGTCCCCCTCGCTGCTGTGGGTCCCAATTCAGCATCAACTGTAGCCAGTTTTCCATGGGCTCTACTATTAAACTAGAAAATATACAAAAATAAGTTAAATATTATCTTCCAAATTTATTTAGTATTATTAAAAATAATATAATAGGTTGTCTTATTTCCTTTCCCATTACTTATCTATACCATTTTATATTTTACTTTCAAATAATTCAAGAAACAACAGAGGACACACTTTCTTCCATAAAAACAATCCCAAAGCCCACATATGTAAGATTGTTAATGACAACTCCAACAGATGAAGCCAATTTCATTCGCTAGAGAATCCATTTATTTTTTAATCCACAGTGTCTTCTTAGCACTTAAGCTAGATGAATGACAAAGTTCTCAGTTCCACTAGACCTGTGCTGTCTAATCTGATAGCTACTAATCACAATTATTCATTATTTATTTAAAATTCAGCTCCTTAATCACACTAGCTGCCTTTTTATTTCTTAAATGCTGAGAATTAACCCCAGGGCCTCACACATGTTAGGTAAGCACTCTGACAGTGAGCTACATCCCAAGACCCTAGCCACCCTTCAAGTGATCAAAAAGTTCATGAGGCCAACACAGATACAGAACATTTCAGTCACCTTGGAAAGTTATACAGGATAATGCTACTTGAAACCAGACAACCACTTTAGTCTTCTCTTACAATCCTCAAGAAACTGGGGCAAACTTCCTCAACTAAAATATACTTACCTACAAAGGCTATTTGGTTGAGGTAAATGACTACTAAACCGAACTTCTCCTGTCATCTCTTCACATGCAAATATACACTTTGGATCCTTCTTCTTAATCTTCTCATGCCTAAAAAACAACACAAAACACCTTGGTTGACAAGATTGATTTCTTGCCATTTATTATATTCAATTCTGTGTTTAAAAGGCAATTGTACCACTGAATAAGGGGATGGGGGGGGGGCAGACAATTGAAACAAACATTCCCATTGAGCATGCCAAAGTTCTCATCCATGTCTTACCAGGTAAATGGCTGTAGATGATGCAAAAAAGGCCTATATCCAGCAATACATTCAAACACCATGGTCCCAAAGCTCCAATAATCAACAGTAGCTGTGTATGGCTTATTCTCAAAGAGCTCTGGGGCCTTAAAAAGAGAAAATGCTTTAAATGCCAACACTGTTAAGAGAAAGGCTATTTTATTTTTGAACTACTATATTCATGACTTTCGGAAATAAGAATGAGAATCTGTTTATACACTTAAATTCAAAGAAATAATAAAAGTAATACATGTCTCACCAGATACTGCAGTGTTCCCACAAAAGATGTACAGAGACTTCCTTGATCAACATCTTTGGCATATCCCAGATCAATTATTTTATGCATTATCTGAAAAGTAATAAGACAGAATAAATTTTTCCTTTTCAAATATTTCAAAAGAAAAGGCAATAAATATTTGAAAAGGAAAGGCATCAATGACCTTATAGATAGGTATAGAGAGGGTGGTGGTGAAGAGCCTGATCTCTGGAATAACACAAGTGCATTTTAAGCCTTAGCTCCATGTGACTTTTTTTTTTCTTTTTGTAGTGCTGGGAATTGAACTTAGGGGTATTCTATCTGTGAGGTATACCCCCAGCTTTATTTTATTTTCTTATTTGGAAACAGGATCTTGCTATGTTGCTGGGAGCCTTGCTAAGTTGCTGAGACTGGCTTTGAACCTATGATCTCTTATCTCAGCCTCCCAAATACTGCAATTACAGGTGTGAGCCACTATGCCTAGTTTAGCCATATGATGTTGATCAAGTTATTTAACCTTTCACATTTTCCTATATTATTAGATTACTAATAGCCGACTTCAAGCCGGGCGTGGTGGCGCACGCTTGTAATCCCAGCATTCGGGAGGCTGAGACCTGAGGATCCGGGTTCGCGGCCAGCCTCAGCTACCCAGTGAGGCACTCCGCAACTTAGTGAGACTCGGTTTCAAAATAAAGAATAAAAAATAGGGCTGGGGGTGTAGCTCAGAGGTAGAACACCCCTGAGTTCAATCCCCAGTACCGCAAAAAAAAAAAAAAAAAAATAGCCGACTTCACAGAATTATTTATTAGGATTTAATAAAATAGTGAAAATAAAGAATTTTACCATGCCCAATGCATGGTAAAAATTAAAGACAGATTGGTTATTAATTATTTTGATATATTAAAAATAGGCTTGATTCACTAAACTGGAAGGCAAAGGTATGGGTGATTCCCAAACTTGAAGAAGCACTATGATATTATGGAGGGCATTAAAAGTAACTGAACTCCTATCAAATTCAAGAATGTCCCTAAGTCTCTGAATACATTAAAAAAAAGCAGCAGAGATAATTGGTGCCAAGTATATAAGAAAGGCTCCTATGAGAAGAAGCATCATCAAGGTTCCATTAACAAACCAATCACCATCTTCAATAACTCAAGAGTCTGCACATAATCCAATAAGAGGTTAAGACTCATGGCTTTAAGTCTTTACTGGAATGCAACTTGGATGCTAAAAACAAGAAAATTGATCAAACTATTCTGATGATATTGAACATTTTAGGAGTGAATAAACAACTTCTAGTTCTCAAGATGACTCATTTAGGAATTTGAGAAACCAAGGTTTTAAGTTTTAATTAAATTTAGAACTTAGGATTTGGGGGAAGGAGGATAAGTTTCTTAAAATCACACACACTTTTTTTCTCAAAATGAAGTAGACTTAGTATGTGTGTATATGTTGTAAATGTGCTTCTTAAGAATAAAATAGTTAACAAATTATTTACTTTCTACCTACCATCTCTGCTAGGTATGGTATAGGAAAACCAGACATAAACAAGACAGGTACAGTTTTTTCTCTAATGGAGCCACTGCTTAGCAGAAGAGACAAAAAACTAACCACAAAACTACAGTTCAGTGTGGTGAGGGCTGAAATAGAAAAAGTATAGAATATATGGGTACACAGCAAGAACACTAAAGTTCAAACACTCACTACTTAAGGGATACTGTATGTAAGAGGCATGGAACAGTTCTTCAGGCTTCACCTACCTTTCCATCAACATCCTGAAGAACTATATTTTCAGGTTTTAGATCTCGATGTATAATTTTGTTTCCATGCAAATATCGAATTCCAGACCCTAAATAAAGTTTAAAATGTATTTTGAAGTAATAGAAGACACTGAGCTAAAAAAAAAAAAATCTCACATTTTGTACAGATCTATTCTGATGCTCAAATTTATCTGGACTGTCGTAGCTGCCTAATATTATAGTAGTTCAGATTTTTTTTTTCACAGAAAATACAGTTACATTAAATAAATACTGAAGAATACAATATATGCTCATTAAACTTATTGCGATTAACAGTAAAAAGAAATGAAACAACTAATTGAGAAAAATCCTTATATCTCTTATGGCTTTTCCTCCCACCTAAATCATTCTCTTCAACTAGACTTTGGCCACCATGACCTAGGAAAAGATGCAAGACCAAGATATATAAGGAAATCAGTTTTTGAGCTTCCTCCAAGAGCCTAGGTACTGGTTATTTGAGTGATGCTCCAGGAGTAATTCTGATTAAACAAACTTTAGCCTAAGAGTTAACTTGAAGACCTACTGTCCAAAGAGATTCAATTCCAGTGTAAATAAAATTACTAGGTCAACTGTGGGTGGGAGGAGTAAAACTGAATAAGGTCATTTTACACCATTTTTTTTTTTTTTTGTCAGAAATGAAACATCTATTAGACAAAGAATGATTTTTAGCCAAAAACAAAAAATAAAAAAATCCTAGTTTTAATTTAGCACCAATAGATTGTTATGATAACAATCTTTCCTTATAGATGTTAAATATCTATATGCTTTGTAGTATAGCAACAATTCTCCTTAATTAACAAGCAGGATATAGAAGCTTTTACAAACCAAAGGGGCATTGAATTACAATGGTATTTTAATATTGAATACATACCTATATCACTCAGTAAAGAAAGTATCTGGCTTTCTTTAAGTCCACAACAATTTTCTGGTTTGTTGAGTAGCTAAAGAAAACAGAACAAAACAACAATAAAAAAAGAAAATCTAAAATTGCGTAAATTGCTAGGCAGCAAGAGCAACACATATTAATCATTATAAGAGATACTCAAAGGAGAAAATAAGTCATGATAAAGAAAATACAAGAAGGAAAACTAAATTATCAAATCCACACTGAAGACATACAAGTTTCATGACAAAGCTCATAAAAGTAAAGATAAACAGATATATATCTGCTATCTCAGATATATAAATACACACACACAAATAAAATAGTCAGACGGACACATTTAAAATCATGTAGGAAAGAAAGATTGCAATAAAACAAGTTTGTATAAGCACATTAAACACTGATATTTTTTATTTAACACTATCAATGTAGTCCCATCTTGCAAACAACAACAAAAATCCATATTCTAAATCTGAGGCCAGGAAATATCTTTTGGAAAGGGACATTATGCAAGTCATATGACCTCTGTCACAACTACTTAATTCTGCAGCTATATGAAATCAGCCATGACATGAGAATGTCTGTGTCCCAATAAAGTTTTTATAAAATAGGTAGTATGTCATAGTTTTCTGATCCTCATTCCAGATTATTATATTGGATATGATTCAAACACTGCTAAAGTTTGTGATTTACTATCTGTTCATCTTAAAACATCCACACTACCTTCCGGAGATCTCCTCCAGAACAGTATTCCATTGCTAGAAGAGGCACATCATTAATCAAAAAATTCAATTCCTCAGGAACATCACAGGCCTTTACAACATTGTCATGGTTCAACCTAACAAGAAGGGGAAAACATTATAATCAAAATTTTTTTCAATAAAAAAGGACTGGATAAAAAAAGTTGGCATGGATTCCCATACCAGCTTTTCTTAGTGATTTTGCCACATTGCCAAGTTTGAGAACCATAAAGTAAATTAAGCACAACACTGAAGTCAAAAATGCTCATTTCACATTCGATTCTACCAGTAACAAGCTGTTTAATTGTCTGGGCCTCAATTTCCTCATCTACAAAACAGGGATAATATCAACAAGGTGTGATGACAGCTGGTGGAAAGATCTATAAAGCACACTACTTGTGGAAGTTTAAAATATATCCACTTCTCCCTTTAAGAGCTTAATTCTCTTTTCCTTGAGTATATGCTGAACCTAGTGACTCATTCCTAACAAACAATGTGGTAGAAAGAATGAAGTATAACCTCCAAGTGAATTTAATGTCAGCTTTCATGTTTCTCTCTCTCTCTCTCACACACACACACACACACAGATCACTGGCTCTGGGAAAAGCAAGCTGCATGTCATGAAGATATTCATGTTTCCCTATGGAGAGGCCCACATGGTGAGGAATTGAAGTCTCTGGCCAACAGTCATATAAGTGAGCCAGCCTATAAGCAATTACTCCAGCCCTAGTCCAGCTTTTGAATGACTACACCTCCAGTCAACATTTTGAGATGTCTCCGGAGAGACACTAGGCTAGAACCACACACATCTAAGCCACTCCCAAATTCCTAAGCCACAGAAACTGTAGATACTAAATATTTATAGTTTTAAGCCACTAAATTTTGGAGTAATTTTTTTTCAAAACAACAGATACACTATTTAGAGCCGGGTGTGGTGGCGCACGCTTGTAATCCCAGCATTTGGGAGGCTGAGGCCAGAGGATCCAGGTTTGCGGCCAGCCTCAGCTATCTAGTGAGGCACTCCGCAACTTAGTGAGACTCGGTTTCAAAATAAAGAATAAAAAACAGGGCTGGGGGTATAGCTCGGAGGTAGAATGCCCCTGAGTTCAATCCCCAGTACCGCAAAAAAAAAAAAAAAAAAAAAAAAGATACACTATTTAACAAAAGTAGGTGCAAAAGAACTAAGAACAGTGATGAGCACTGCCCAAGATCCAGAAGAAAGAAATCCTGCTTTCAGAAAGCAGAACCTGATAATACTTAGCTGACTTTTTAAACTAAATTTACATACTCATATCATGTTATCTGAAATAACACATATATATTTAATGACAGAGAAAAATACGTTCCCAAAAAGATCCTGAGAAGAGTAGATTTCTGGCCTTCTCTATGGCAACAACTTGCTGGGCTACAGAACTGGAGAAATATAAGTCATCAAGTACACTTACTTCTTCATAATCTGGATTTCATGGCACCATCGTTCTCTGTTTTTGGTACTTAGCTCTAGACGACAAGATTTAATTGCTATTTTGAGATCAAGTTCCTGCCAAAATAGAAATCAACAACAACAAAAAAATATTGGGTTCTTGTGTAAATTTGGTTGCTATCAGAGAAATGTCAATCCAGGGAAACAACATTCTTTTTAGCTTTACTAGTAAGTTAACATATTATTCACAGCTCTCTTAAGCCAACACTTTTGTTAGATCATAAGACTATTAAATCAATGCTTTCTGACACTAAATATACCACAACACATAATTTAAAAAGTGATTGAAGCTAATCCTTTAACAGGTCTCTTCAGAATACTATCTCATAGATACTGCTAGAAATATACAAAGATCCTGTCTCCCCAACAAACCCCTTTTCTAAGCTCAGTCAAATAACAAGGAGCCAGGTGCCATGGCACATACCTGTACTCCCAGAACTTGAAAGGCTGAAACAGGAGGATCCAAGGTTCAAGGCCAGCTTCAGCAATTTAGTGAGACCTTGTTTCAAAATAAAAAATGAAAAGGATTGGAAGTATAGCTCCGAGGTAGAAAGCCCCTGGGGTTCAATCCCTAGTACCAAAACAAAACAAAAACAAAAACAAAATCAAAACTAGAATGAAGAGGGTAATTCGGGGATCCCGGACCTCAAAAGAGAAACAGTTTTAATATAACAAAGCCTTATGCAAAAAAACCAAACCAAACCAAAAAACCCTCCAAAATTAGATCCTAATCTTTGCATTTCAAATGACATAGAAAAAAATCTCAGCAATGATTATCCTTCTATTTCCATATCTAGAAAATGAACTTACCATCTCTTGCTATGACTGGTGATTTAGCTAATTCTGATTAAAATTAAACCCATCCTGATGGACATTATAGGAGATAGCAACCTCATCATATTCTAGTAACACTAATATTAGCAGTCCAGGATCTGTAGTCAGGGCCAAACAGATATGTTGCAGATATTATGAGAGGAGTTCACCACAACTTCCAAATTGTGTAATCTCTAACACAAACCAGAGATGCGTTATAAGTTATATATGAATAGAGAGAAAAATGCCCAACGTTGGGAGGGAAAATATATATATATATATATATATATATATAAAGGTGGGGAAGCAAGACATAGCTTAGATGGGATAGTGTTAGCTAGTGGCTGGGAAGGGGAAAGAGGCTAAAGACAAAATAGTTGATAATGCCCATGGACAGAGAAGAAAGCAAACAGGACAGACTATATGCTACTCTAACCACAGTACTCATTCCTTTCATTCACTCTTTCAGTATGAGCGGGTTCCTGGTTGTAGGTACATCCCAGGCCATGTAAAGTTCTGCCACCATGAAGACTATCTAGCACAGCCATGAAAAACATTAGGGCCTAAATTCTCATATGAATGAGGCAGTAAGTTATTTCAAAAAGACTGCAGCCCATAAGATCCTTCAACTTTCAACACCTCAGTTTATATCTCACCTAGTCTGTGAAATTCCACCTTTTCATAAAGAATAGTTTCTAAGAAGTTTAGAGACATCTAGCCAAAAAATCTGCATTAAAAAAAAAAAAAAAAAAAAGCCAGGCATGGTGGCACACACTTGGGAGGCTGAGACAGGAGGATTGCAGGTTCGAAGCCAGCCTCAGATACTTAGTGTGGCCCTCTGCAACTTAGTGAAACAGTGAGACTCTATTTCAAAATAAAGAATATAAAATAGGGCTAGGGGTGTAGCTCAGAGGTAGAATTCCCCTGGGTTCAATCCCCAGTACTAAAAAAAAAAAAGAAGAAGAAAAAAGTGAGGTGTGGTAGTATATACCTATAGTCCCAGCTACTGGAGAGGCTGAGGCAAGAGGATTATGAGTTCAAGGCCAACCTGGACAACACAAGTCAGACCCTGTCTTAAAGAAAGAAAAAAAAAAAAAAGAGCTAGGTCTGGTGGCATACACCAGTAATCCCAGTACTTGGGAGGCTGAGACAGGAGGATCCCAGGTTCGAGGACAGCCTCAGCAAATAATGAGACTCATCAACCTAGCGAGACCCGATTTCCAAAGTGTAGCTCGAAGGTAAATGCCTCTGGGTTCAATCCCCAGTACCACAAATAAATACATACATACATACATACCTAAATAAAAGAATATTCTGGAGATGGTAAATGTACTTAAAACCACAGAACCGTAAACTTAAAAGTGGTTAAAACGACAAATGTTACGTTATGTGCATTTTATAATAAAAATTAGAAGATGTTACGTTAAATTGGTTTCTAGCTTTCTGGAGCTTTAAATATGTTAATTTGGATTATCTCCGAAGGAACAGTATATGCAGCGTTTACCCAATATAGTTAAAGTCAAGTCGTCCCTTGGTACGGGGGGATTGGTTCCAGGACCTCTGGAGGATACCAAAATCTGCAGATGTCCAAGTCTATTATATAAAATACATGGTATTTGCATATAACCTATCCACATCCTCCCATATACTGTGTGTGTGTGTGTGTGTGTGTGTGTGTGTGTGTGCGCGCTTTCCTGGGGATTGAACCCAGGGGCATTCTACACCCTCAGCCCTATTTTTTAATTCTTTATTTTGAAACAGGGTCTCACTAAGTTGCAGAGGGCCTCACTAAGTAGCTGAGGCTGGCCGTGAACCTGTGATCCTGCCATCTTGGCCTCCCGAGCAGTGGAATTACAAGCGTGTGCCACCACGCCCAGCTTCTCATATACTTTAAATCATCTCTAGATTACTTGTAATACCTAATATAATGTAAATGCTATGTAAATAATTGCTATACTATATATATGAGAAAAATCTGTATATGTTTAGAATAAATGCCTTTTTCCAAATATTCTCAATTCACAAATTGTTGAATATATGAATGCAGAATTCATGAAGGGCCAATTGTTCCTTTCCTTTTTTGTTTTGTTTTTACAGTGCTGGAGATCAAACTCAGGGCCTTGCACATGCTGGGCAAGCACTACTGCCTGCCCCTGTGGTGCAAATACCTATAATCCCAGTACCTGAGAGGCTGAGACAGGATCACAGGTTCTAGGTCAGCCTCAGCAACTTAGCAAGTTATTTTGTTTCAAAATAAAAAATAAAAATGCCTAGGGGTGTAGTATGTAGAACATCCCTGGCTTCAATCCCCAGTACCAATAAATAAATAAAGTATTCAATGGATTTGTTTTTCCAAACACACTTTGGGAAATGCTACCTTATTCCCTAGGAAGAGTTTTTTTGGTTTCTCTGCCATGCTTTCATATCACTTTGCAAATACTTTCATTATATATAGGGTATCATGTTGTACTTTGTTTATATCTCCATCTATCTCTGGGAGAAGGGTGCTTTGATCAACTGGAAAGTTCCTGAGAGATTTTCTAAGAATTTAGGGCAGGCCAAATTGTTTCCATTTAAAAAGTAATGAACTCTATAAGGATGAAAAGTAGAATGGTGTTGCCAGGGGCTAGGAGGAGGTGAAATTAAATTAACTGTTTAATAGATACAGAGTTTCAGTTTGGGAAGGTGAAAAAGTTTTGGAGATGGTGATAATTGTACATTAGTGTGAATGTGCTTAATGCTACTGATCTATACACTTAAAATGGTAAATTTATGCTGTGAACTCTTTACCACCATAAAATTTTTAAAAAGGTGATAAATTTATCCATCCTCAGAAACCAAGAGAAGCAGTCACAAAAGCACACACTTTCTTTCCTTATGACTAGGTGATGGGCAGGCTTAGATAACACAAGCAACATTCCACTGGAAGCACCTGGCTTCACCCTGCCTCTCCCCCACCCCTTTTCCTTTAAGTGCATTATGTTCCCTCTGATGGAAAGAATTATTAATTTACTACTTTGGGGGATTACTGGGAATTGAACCCAGGGGCATTCTACCTCCAAGCTATACCTCCAGCCTTTTTTTTTTTTTTTTTTTTTTTTTTGCAGTACTAGGGATTGAACTCAGAGGCATTCTACCTCCGAGCTACACCCCCAGCCCTATTTTTTATTCTTTATTTTGAAACAGGGTCTCACTAAGTTCCAGAGGGCCTCACTAGGTAGCTGAGGCTGGCCTCGAACCTGGATCCTCCGGTCTCAGCCTCCCGAATGCTGGGATTACAAGCGTGCACCACCACACCCGGCTCCTCCAGCCCTTTTTATCTTCTGTTTTTGAAACAGGGGCTCCCTAAGTTGCTGAGGCTGGTCTTGAACCTGTAATCCTCCAGTCACAGCCTCCCAAGTACTGGGATCACAGGCATGTGCCATTATGCCTGGCAATTATGACAGTACTTAATGTCTTAGTCTTCTGTCTTCCATTCTCTCTCCACATTTTATTCCTAGTCTCTATACAGAAATCTACTTCACAAAGTTTCCTCAGTTCTATCAGTGATATTTGTCATTCTAGTTGCCCCATAAACATGCCTATTTTCCCAAGGAAGACTTCTATCTCCTCTCCTTTCTACCGCAAATCATAGGCTTTCTACCCACATTCATGTTCCTTAAAACAATAAATTATGATTTCTTTTCTTGGATTCACTTCTCTATTCATAAGCCAAATACAGGCACTTTATTATCTTAACTGTTAATCTTGTCCCATATGTTTTTCCAACCAAATTCATCTTTTACAAAGTGATTTTCCTAGTACACAGTTTTTATCTTGACACTTCCTTTTTTAAGGCTAACGAAGATAAGTATTAAGATAACAACAACAACAAAGCAGCAGCAGGAGCTAACAGTTGAGAGCTTTCAGGAGCTAAGTACTATAGTTAGTTTCACACACGTTTCAATGTTATTTAACCTTCAGACAAACCTGGGATGTATATATACGTTATTATTCCTGTTTTATGAATAACAAAACAAAAGCTATACTGCAGGGATTACTAGTTCAGGGTCTGGTTACCTGAAGTGCCCTACAAGAAAGCATGAACCCCTCAAATAGCAATGCATCAGGTTGTGTGAATGTACAGCTATACATTTTTCTGAGGAAAAGTTTCATAGTTGTTATTGGTACATCAAAACATACATAACTCAAACTTGATTAACTGCTGTTACAATTAAATCAAAGTCAATTTCCTGGGTCTGCTGTTAGCTGTCTTCCACACAATAGAGCCCCCCCCCCAATCAATATGTCTCCTTTTCTTTAAAACCAAGATCATTTCGACAGCTTACCCTCATACTGTTCCCTTCCAAAGTCTTATCAATGACTCCCAAGATTTAACTCTAGGTTCACCAAGAAGTCCCGTCTATTCCGGTCTTCAACCTATCACAAGGCCTCCCAGCACACACACTCCAACAGGCAGCCTCTCCCCTTCTTCAGTCCCAGTCTCTCATCCATTCGTACTCACACATACACACTCTTCCGTGCATGTGCCTGTCGCGCCCTGACATTCTGCATTCGCAAGAGATACAAATGCACTTGTCACACTTCTGAAAGAGCCGGTCAGGTCTTGACACTCACACCAAAGTTCTCCCTAGTAGCTCCACCTCACCACCCCGACCCAGGACCTCGGGCACAACCTCAGACTCCAGTCACCCAGGTTCACAAGCGCACACACGTACATACGCGCTTACTGAACCACAAACACTGCCCACGGTCTCACGGACATCTCACGCACTGACAACCCTGGGCTCCACGGACGCTCTGCCCAAACCACCGCCACTCCCTCTCGCGCACAGCCTCACCCGATGCTGGTACAGACAGACATTTCCGAAGCCGCCGGTGCCAAGCCGCTCCCGCATCTCCCAGGGCCCGCCCGCGCCCGGCCGCAGCCCCGGGGGCCGCTCCATGGGGCGGGAGGGCAAGCGGCCTGGGACTCCGCCGCCGTCCCAAGGCCGGTTCCGGGCCGTCTAGGCTCGCGCGTCTTTCCTCTCGCGAGATGTGTGCATCACTTCCGGTAACTGCGGCAGGAAAGGCCCCGCCCCCGCCCTGCCTGGATGTCGCCGGAGCCCAGCGGTAAAGGCGTAAGGAAAGCAGCAGTGCTCTTTCAGTCCGGTAAAGGCGTAAGGAAAGCAGCAGTGCTCTTTCAGTCCGCTCTTAAGTGCTCTAGGCATTTTCCTGGTTGAGACGACTCACATTTGTTTTTCTAGACTTGAAAGTGTAAGATCTCCCCAAACCCTACATTTACTTCAAATCACATTCAAAGCCAGTCTTTTCCGTATCTCTCTTTTCTAAACATCACATAACTATCTACAACCCACATACATTTCACTTTTTTCTAGATGTCTGCCATATACCCTTCAACCCCACCACTCGCTGAGCCAGCACCACCAAGGGCCACCAATGAATTAAATGGCGCTGAATCCAAAGAATCCTGCGCTAACAGGCTCACTTGTGCATCAACCTTCAGAATTCACTATGACTTCCTTTACACCTGTTGCAAGATCTCCCCGATGATCCTAAACAACTCAAGGATGTCATTCCGGAGTAAAAAAGAATGTTCTTCCGGACTTTGAGTGCCTCCCTAAATGCCTACGGAGCTTGCTGTCAGGTAGTCCCACCGGTATAGATTTGCCAGAGCTACGGTTCTTCACCGTGAGAATTATTTCTGAGAGCCGGGCGCGGTGGCGCACGCTTGTAATCCCAGCATTCGGGAGGCTATTATTTCTGAGGCGCCCCTTTTGGCGGGGCTACAACAGCAAACTTTGGGAATGCTGTTGGTGCAACAAGAAGTGTTTCTGAACAGCGGTTTGCATAGGGGAACTAGCTCTCAGTTTTCCATTTAAGTTGATCATTCGCCTCGATGAACCCAGGGATCTCCATAACTAGATGGTATAAGAATCAGCAACTCTGAAGAAATATGTCAGTGCAACCAGAATGTTAAGCGCTGTATGATATATAGCAAGTGAATGTTATGGATCATTGATAACAGGTGGTATGGGAGATGGTTTCCATGGGACTGGGATAGAAGACTTGGAGGTAATGGCAAATAAAGCCTCTAAGAACACATCCCTTAGAGTTGGGCAGACTGCACGAAGTACCCTGGTGCAGATTGTCATGACCCTATGAAGCCCTCTCATTTGCTGTGTATGTATAGCTTAGCCAGTCTCTACAGATGGCGCCCCAATCTCATAATTCTTACTCAGGAGAGCTAGTGAGGGATGCTGAGGACCCTAGCTAGGATACTGATTAAACTGACCAAGTGGTCATCTTTGCAGAAATCAAACTATTGCACTGTTCATAAAATATCTTAGGCTGGTTGACCCCTGGCCCTACAATCTTCAGGTTTGCAAGCCTCAAGTTTTTTCATGTGTAAAATGGAGGCAATTAATACCTCACAGAGATTTTGAGAGGGTTAAATGAAAGTGGACTGTAAATGCCCAATATTTAAGAACAATTATTTTTCTTTTGGCTTCCAAGATTTAGTATTCTTCTGTGACCTCTCTGTTCCTTCTCCATGTACTGTTGGATCCATTTCTAAGCACTCCTTAAACAGTGGTCATCTTTGGCTGAGGACTGTATTCATCCTATCTTATTTTTATAATTCTCATAATTCCACTTATAGCTTATATGCTCTGATGATTCCTAACATCCTATCATCAATCAGAGCTTTATGAATTTAGAGTTATCCAACAGTACTTTGGACACATGGATATTTCAAACATCTAAAACAACATATCCAGGCTGAGCATAGTGGCACATGCTTGTAATACCAGTACTAGGGAGGCTGAGACAGGAGGATCACAGGTTCATTGCAAGTCTCAGCTACTTAGTGAGGCCCACCACAGCTTAGTGAGACCGTTTCCAAATAAAGAATTAAAAATAGGGCTGGGGATGTAATTTGGAGGTAGAATGCCCCTGGGTTCAATCCTCAGTACCTCAAAAAAATAATAATAAATAAATAAAACATATCCAAAGCAGATCTCATCTTCCTTTCATAAATCTTCTCCTCCTCTTCCCAATTAGGCTGTGAACTTTGGGACAACAGGCACCATGCTTGGACATGGCTATACTCCTGAAGCCTAGAAAAGTGTCTGGCACATAGAAGTTAGATATCTGAAGGACTGAATGGGCTCTGATATATGAATAATCTGAATGCTATAAAATAAAAACAGCAAAAGCCATGAGTCTCTACCTTGGGTTGCTCAGGGAGAAACCAACCTGAGTATTCTGGGGTAACTGCTGGGCCTAAAGCTCTGGCCCCTTCTAGTATACACATCATTTCATTGGGCATAGGCAACATGAACACAGATACTTCTTGACCATAGAAAAGCATTTAGATTTTATTTTCTAGCTGAAGCTTTTGAAAATGTAGATAAACACGAGCTATTCTTAGAACTGGATGATAGACTTTTTTTTTTTCTTTTTTTTAGTACTAGGGATAGAACCCAGAGGCATTCTACCTCTGAGCTACACCACCAGCCCTATTTTATTATTTTGAAGTTGCTGAGAACCCCACTAAGTTGATGAGGCTGGCTTTGAAACTATGATCCCCCTGTCTCAGCCTCCCAAGTAGTGGGAATATAGGCATGTGCCACCACCCCCAGCACAGACATGCTTTTAATGTAGAATTTTCATGCTAGAATGACTTATAAAAAAAAAATAAATTTTAACCCTCTTGGTGCAAGTAGGTTCCATGGGAATGCACGAAAAAGAGGCAGGGAAACAGTCCCACGGGAGACTGTGTGGCAATTTCCTGTGAAGTTTCATAAAGTGTCTTTCTCTTTGATTAATCATCCAGAGTGAAGTCAAAGGGCTCAAAGTCTTTTCGGAAGCGGCGAGCCAGAGTTTCCTCCTCTTCCTTGCTGATCTGACATTGCCTCCAGTCAGATTTGTCAGGAATATTAAGAATGGCTTCACTGGCTAGTACTTCCCTGCAGAAAAAGCACAAAGAAGTAAAAATGGAGAGTATTAGCCCCAAAACCCCTCCTACTTTTGTTCCTCTCCAGCCAAAGAGCTCTCCTCAATATCACCCAAAGAAACTATGCAGATTTCTCTGACTGCTCATACTGTGTGTCTTTCTGTCTACCAAAATCATATCCATTTTAGGTGACTAGCTCAGGTCCTACCTCTTTCCTGACCCTTCATATCCCACTTACATCTCCCTCTCTGGAACAACATGGAAGTACATTATTAGTTCTTAGAGAAGCAAAATGGAATAGTAGAAAAAGGGCAGGCCCTGGTGACAGATCAGAAACTGAATTCCATCCCTAACTCTGCCATTATGACTTGAACACATGATTTTATCTCTGAGTCTTGATTTTCTCACCTATGAAATACAAATAATACCTTATAATGTACTATGATGTATAGAGATAAAAATCAAAACACCATACTAGCTCTGATTACATCCTACTTGAAACTGTAGTTTAGTCATCTCAACTAGACCATGAGTTTTCTGAGGATATGGTGTAGTCAAGTGTCATACCCATTCTGACTTAATATTCCTCTGCCTCTCAATCTAGGGAGCTCAGACCTAAACAGGCACACCAACACAAGCTCAATGTGAAGAAAACAACTTATCTTAGTTCTCAAGACTAAAGAGTAACTATAAGGACATATGCACAAACTATTTCTAATTTCTATTGTTTGTATTTTATTTTTAGTTATTTTGATGTATTAGAAATAATTCTATGCAGCTATTTGGTTTAATCTCCACTTTGAAGCTACAATAATAGAAAAGTTGGAAATAAATCACAGGAGTCCTCTAAAAGTCAAAGGATCTGAGCTCAAGTTCTAGCTTCCTGGACAAGTCTTGAACCTACTTCCTCATATGTAAAATGAAGATAGAATCACTTTTGTTATACAGCTAGAGCAAGGAAATGGCTTTTCAAGTATTTTGTTAAGTATAAAATGCTACTAACTATAAATTAGTGTTTGGAAAAATACTCAATTATGAAAATATGAATGACTATCATGAGCACAAAACCATTTAAAGGGTCTCTCCTCTGCGGGCATTACATGCCTGTGTGCTTCATGTCCTTATATCATCAATGTGCACATCTGCATCTGTTGCTAAGGCAACAAAAAGGTCAAGTCTATGTAGTTCTTATTTATCAATTATCTTTTTGAAAATGCAGACTTATCCAATGAGTCAGTATCTTGGAGGTTTCCCAAGTTAATCCGGGAAGGGTTCAAGGTTCACTCAAAAGCCCAGTCCTAACTAGGGAAAAAACAGTGGCAAATCACATATACCAGCATCAGATTCTCCATTCTATACATTTTCTACTCCCCTCCACACTCTGTCTCTTTTTGCCAACAACTTCCTGTCTTCAATCTTTGCCTAACTTTATACTACTCCCTGTATGGTGTTACAATCATATTCTGCCTCATATGAGAAGCTGAAATGAAGCCCCATCCAGGCTTTTACAAATATAGAATAATGAGATTAAAATTTCACATTTTGGGGTCCAACAGCCCTGGGTTTGAACCTACCACTGTCTGACCATGGGCATGCTAATTAAACTCTCTTAAACTATGTTATCCAATATAGTAGCCACTAGCCAGATATGGCCATTTAAATTTAAATTCTAATTCATTAAAATTAAATAAAATTTAAAATTCAGTCCCTTAGTCATTTAGTTATTACATTTTCAATTATCATCTTTGTGGAAAGTTCTATTTGGTACTGTTCTAGCATCTCAATTTCCACATTGGTAAATTGGGATGACAGTACTATCTTACAGAGTTGTGAAGATTAAAAAAGATAATGCATGTATCAAGTTGCTGGCACAGTGCCTGATTCATAGCATATGCTCAATGGCAGTTCTTCACTCCCTCTGGCTAGAATGCTCTCACCCCAATCTTTGCCTTCTATATTTCAAGTTTGACTTTTACCCTTTTATGAAGCCTTATATCAAGCAGAAATAAACGCTTCCTTCTCTGAATTACTAAAGCATACTGTATCATGGTACTCTTCGCATTCTACATCACATGGCTGTCATAAATGTAAATATCTGTCTTACCCTAAGACTATTAAGTTCCTTGGGTAAAGGACTATTTCCTATGTGGCTTTTTATCAATTGTCCAAGCAGCCCACAATGTTGTTTAATAGTAGATCTAGTGAAAATAGATTGAAAAGAAAAACATACAAACCTTCCAAACTGCAAAGGAAAATTCTTTTTAATTCTGTGGAAAAGCTTCTCTCCTGTGTCAAGTTCAACATAAAAATATGCTGCTCCTGGCTGTGCAATCTAAAGTAAACAGAGTTGTCTAAGGACATATAATAGTGCTTTGAAAATCTAAAATCCTTGCTCATTTCTTGTAAGCTCTAATTTGGCAAAGAATTCCATTTAGAAGTCCAATAAAAAGGATGTATGAGGAACTATCGATCCCAAACTACTTAATGTAACTGAAGTTTAAGAAGCCAAATTGTCAGATATTACCAATATCCTCCTACTGGCACCCATACTTCTAAGTTCCCCCCTTAGGAAATATCTAATTTCTTGCTTTTCCTAGTAAAGTGTGAAGACTGTTGTAATGCCATCTTCATCTCCAGTCTAATCAATATCCTGTGCTCTGCTTCCAAATTGTCCGATGCCTTTTTAACATTTTTGGAATACCTTGATAGTACCCCAGGCTTAACATGTCAAAAACCAGATTTCTACTCCCCCCTGAACATCACCATCTTCTCCTGTTTCACCTGTTTGATGTCAGAGTGCTCTGGGATTTCCAACAGCTCTATCTGTTGCTCTTGTGCCTGGGTAATGAAGGCGTCTTTAATGTCATCAGTGGCACAGCAGCTGAGTGGTACAGGAATGACCTGGGCAGAGGTTGGGGGAATAGGACAAATTCTTTGTATGGGTCCCACAGAGGTTGTATCTGGTCTGCACAGTCTCTGAGAAGTAGCAAATCCATCACAGGAGTGGAGAAACACCCCTCAGCACAGACTCTCCTCAGGCTAGACAGGCCTCCATCAGCCCGTCTGTAGGACTTAAACTTATGAGACAGACTGCCACATGTGGGAGCCAATCTTTGATGCAGGAAAAGCTCGAGAGAATTCTCTATCTTTGAGCCTATGCAAGCTCCTATATAATATATGTGGCAGAATCAAGCCCATTTGAAAACTTAACAAATGGGCCAGAAAGAAACCACCACAATTACAAACAAATTATCCACAATTACCACATTTCTGAACTGCTAGCTCCACATGGGCTTTGATGCTGTATCTTACCTCTAAGCCTTTACTCATGCTGGGCTTCCACACAAAATATCAACTCTTTCCTTTTTTTTTTTTTGGTAGTACTAGGGTTTGAACCTAGGGGTGTTCTACCTCTGAGCTACACTCTCAGCCCTTTTCATTTTCAAATAAGGTCTTGCTAAGTTACTGCATACTAGCCTCAAACCTGCAATCCTCCCATCTCAGCCTCCCATGTACTCAGCCTCCCACTGTGCCCAGCTTCCATATTCTTAACTCGCAAGGCCTACATCTTCCTTGAAAACTTTCTCAACTACCCACCCTGTTTCTAAACAAGACACTCGCCCTTCTGCTGTTTACTTACACTCAGCATACACTTCCCTATGAAATCTCTGGGGTTATCACTGGATACTCCTAGCCTTTTAAATGAATATTGTTTAATTACTATTATGAAAATTCATATTAAATACTCTAAATACTAAATTAGCCATTATTTAAATATTTACTAATATCAAGATCACCATAAAATCCTTCCAAGTTCCTGGGCAAAGATCACCTACCTGTAGCTGGAGGTGATGGCTCTTATAATTTCTCTCAAATAAAACACACCGTTTCCCTCGATTCTTAAAGAAACGTTTCAGGGTAGCCTTATACTTCTCCACCTCTTCCACCACCTCTGCTGAAAGCTCCACCACTGACTGATAGTGTCCAATGGGCAAGATGAGGACATGGTCATCAGATAAGCCTCCTTTGGCCAGGGCAAGGTAGCACTGAAAAAGCAGCACACAGAGTTGAGAGCAATACTTCATTTGTGATAATCCAGGGAGAAAATCTATACAAAGAGTGAGCCCATCCTAGGAATGGTGATGTGTAATCCCAGCTTCTCAAGAAGCTGAAACAGGAGGATTGTAAGTTTGAGGCCAGCCTAAGCAACTTTGTGAGACCCTGTCTCAAAATAAAATAAAAAGGGCTGGGGAAGTAGCTCAGAGATGAGTGCTTGACAAGCATTCATGAGGCCCTGGGTTCAACCTGAGTACCAGGGGGAACCTGAGGATGTAGGAAAAAGTGTTCAAGATACTACTAATAGATATTCTCCTACTTACATAGCAGTATTATTCCTAATAGCCATAAAGTGGAGACAACCCAAATGCCCAACAGTGATGAATGGATAGACAAAATGTAGTATATCCTTACAGGGAATACCTTTTGGCAATAAAAAGAAGTGAAACACTGACACATGCTGTAACATGGACAAACTTCAAGAATATGTTGCTAATAAACGAAGCCAGACACAAAAGACCATGTACTGTATGGTGCTAATTATATAAAATGTCCAAAACTCATAAACCTATGAAAACAGTAAGTACAATAGTGATTATCTGGGGTTGAAGGTGGGGAAAAAAGATGAACTGTAAATGGGCATGAGAAATTTTATTGGAGTGATGGAAATATTCTAAAACTGTACTAAGTGATGGATGCATGACTCAGTAAGCTTACTGGAAATCACTGAACTGTACATTTTAAATGACTATACTTTACATATAGATCATGCCTCAATAAAGTTCATTAAAAAAAATAGTTGTCTCCTCTGTAAAAGGTCCATGGAAATAACTCACATGTGTGCCAATGTTGACCACCAAATGCTTTTCCACTTCAGGGCTGGCAAGGCAAAACCAGCAGGGTCCTGGAGGCTGAGCTTCATGTGGAAGAAAACCAACTGTTACTGTGGTCTGAGCACTGTAACATATAATTGCCCTATAGAACTCAGCCTTATCTGATCTTTATATACTGCAAAGACTGTATACAGCATTGCCACAACAGTCTAGACTCATGCTCCTCACTATGACATACACACACCACCCCACCACCATTTTTAATGAAACTAAACCTCTATTACAAAAGTTCTGAATTTATTACTAATCCACAGGGAGGTGGTCCACAAAGTAGATAAACATATATTGACTAAAGTAGTACATAACTGGCCAAAGGCTACAACAAAAGAACACTGAAGTGGGTGTTAGGTATCCCAATTCTAGTTCTAGCGATGCCATTGGCTAGCCATAAGACCCTGGGTAATATTTTGCCCTCCAAGGTCAGCTTCTTCATTTTCTAAATAAGCGGGTAGAAAGATAAGTAAGGAAATAGCCTTAAAGTGCTTCCTCTCATTGTAATTACTCCATTACTTTATTAACTTACATAGGTTTTATGTGCACTTTACTTAATGTTAATTTATACACACAAAGAAAAGGAGCTTTTTCCATAGTTTTTACAAGGAAAACCTCAGTTGGCCTTAAAGCCAGGACATCATTATATCATTTTATTTCTACCTTTCTTCCTAGTGACTCTGCAGAATATTCTTTTGCCAGAAGATGCTCTTTTAGCAATGCTGCTTTCCAAACTCAAAATAACTGGAGACCTCTAGAACCAAGGTACTCACGAGGTTTGCGAGGCTGCTTTGGGTGAGGAGAATGTTTGCTATCTCTGCCGGTGGATGAACGTTTCTTTCCCTGCTTTTCTTTTAAATCAAAGAAGAACTGACAGGCTGATTCTTCCTGGAATAGCCAAAAAGAGAAGAGTATATTATTCAATTAACTTTTAGACAAGTATCTTGCCATTCACACAAAAAGGAACATTCCTGCCATGCCAAGTTTATACAGGGTATAGAGTAACTGTTGCCTAAAACAGAACAATATGAATCCACTCAAATTCCTTTTCCTTTCTCAATAGGGACATGGGGTAATCATACAATTTCACAGGTCAAGCAACTCTAATTCAACTTTACTTAAAGGGATGAGAAAACAGTCATTAGGAGCAAGGTAAAAAAAGACAGAAACAAGGGTGGTTGAACACGCCTGTAATCCCAGTACTTGGATGGCCGAGACAGGGAAATCGCAGGTTCAAAGATAGTCTCAGCAAAGTAGCAAGACTCCCAGCAACCTGGTGAGGCCCTGTTTTGAAAAAAAAAATTTCAAAAAAGGGTCAGGAGTAGCCGAGTGTGACGGCGCACGCTTGTAATCCCAGCATTTGGGAGGCTGAGACTGGAGGATCAGGGTTTGCGACCAGCCTCAGCTACCTAGTGAGGCACTCTGCAACTTAGTGAGACCCTGTTTCAAAATAAAGAATAAAAAATAGGGCTGGGGGTATAGCTTGGAGGTAGAATGCCCCGAGTGTTCAATCCCCAGTACCTTTTTTTTTTTCTTTTCTTTTTTTTTAGCTTGACTTTTTTTTTTCGGTCTTTTTGGCACTTGGGGATCAAACCCAGGGCATTGTCCTTGCAGAGCGAGCGCTTTACCACTGAGCTACATCCCAGCACCCCCAGTACCTTTAAAAAAAAAAAGGGGGGGCCAGGAGTATAGCTTAGAGGTAGAATACCTCTGGATTCAATTCTTAGTACCACAAAAAAAAAAGACAGAGAAGTCTGAGAAAGCAAACTTATGGATCCTAGTAGGGAAACATGTTGCCTTGGTGGGAAAAAATTAATTTCAGAAAAGTTTACTATAAAGAAAACTTATTTCCCTATTAGCAATCATTATAAAATAAAAATTAAATTATATTGCTATAAGCTGGATCCTTGCCTGAAGAGCTAAGAATAGATAATCAACTTTTAGACAAGGAAAAACTTAACATATGAAACTGAAACTCCAACATATGAATCAACTGTAAACAAAGAAAAGCTTAACAT
>PVLC010011358.1:23532-47481 GCA_004027655.1 Graphiurus murinus
TAATCCCAGCATTCGGGAGGCTGAGACCAGAGGATCCGGGTTCGCGGCCAGCCTCAGCTACCTAGTGAGGCACTCCGAAACTTAGTGAGACTCGGTTTCAAAATAAAGAATAAAAAATAGGGCTGGGGGTATAGCTCGGAGGTAGAATGCCTCTGAGTTCAATCCCCAGTACCGCAAAAAAAAAAAAAAAAAAAAAAAAGAAAAGCTTAACATGAAACTGTTAACCCCAAATTACCATAAAAACACTGAGCTTAGTTGAAATCTACTTAAACTTTCTAAACACTACCATGATTTCCCAAGGGAAAATAAGATTTTGATTCTAAGGATTCAACTTGTCTTCTGTACTAAACTATAACCAGGAAAAGTACACCTAGGAACCCTGCCCAGAAAATACCATCCCTCAGTCAAAATGTACCTCAGGGACAGGAATTTGACTTCCTACAGATGCTTCCTTCCCAGATTTTCTGTAAGGGTTTTCTGTGACATCTGGAGGCTGTTTTATCAATTCTGCTGCATCCATCAGTTTCATGGGAACAATACTGAATGCATAAAGATACTTTAGAGAAAAAGAGCATAACATTAGGGGAAATACTATTTACCCAATTATAGTCAACCTATTTTATTATAAATATTTCATAGAAAGCATCTGAAATTGAGTTAAATTAAAATCCTGTCTGTAGCTCAGAGAATATACAGAACTAAATCAAATGCCAATATATGGCCTCTATAGGGGCTAAACAAGAGCTGACGAAGTAATAAGTAAAAAACCAAAGCCCCAGCCCTTACACAAATCCCGGGTACTCACTCAGATTAACAGTGGTAACCATCCCCAGAGGGACTTGCTCAGTAACCCTTGAGAAAAACTGTTTCTGTTTGTCAGTCCTGTCTTTGTGGACTTGATCAGCAGAACCATGGCACTAATATTCTTTTTTCCTAATGAAAACTGCAATTGGACAACTCAGGGTTTCCCTCTGATAGTATACAAAATCTGCTATATCTGCTGATAAAAATTTCTTAGGAACTAGTAGCAAAGAAGTAAATATTCATGTAAATATCTATAAAGATCTAGAATCTTGGATAATAGCACAGAGTTTGAAAACTTTAGATATGAACAGATGCTTAGCCTCACTACAATCAGAGAAGTACAACTAAATAATAATGGTATATCATCTTCTATGCTTGGCAAAAACTTCAATAAAATTTTGACACTACTCAGTGAGAATATGGAGAGGAAATAAAAAAAAAAGAAATATATACTGCTGGGAGGGTTGTATAGATTGAAACAAAATTTTGGGATGAATGAATAATGCCTGACCAGTTAAAATGTGCACATTCTTTGACTGACAAATAAGTTGCTTTACTCTGAGAGTAAAGCTATAGGTTGAAAATACTTAATAGTGCTATTCAGTTTGAAAAAATGTTTTTTAAAGTTTTAGGGGTGTGGTGGCACACCCTTGTAATCCCACTTACTCGGGAGGCTGAGATAGGAGGATCACAAGTTCAAGACCAGTCTGAGCAATTAAGCAAGATCTGGTTTCAAAATAAAAACTAAAAAGACTGAGGATGTAGCTCAGTGGTAAGTGTTTGCCTAGCATGCATGAGGCCCTGGGTTCAGTCCCCAGCACTGCAAAATAAAATACAAAACAGAGCTGGGCATGGTGGTGCACGCTTGTAATCCCAGCATTTGGGAGGCTGAAACCTGAGGATCTGGGTTAAAGGCCAGCCTCAGCTACCTAATGAGGCATTCCGCAACTTAGTGAGACCCTGTTTCAAAATAAAGAATAAAAAATAGGGCTGGGGGTGTAGCTTGGAGGTAGAATGCCCCTGAGTTCAATCCCCAGTACCGAAAAAAAAAAAAAAAATACAAAACAAACAAAACCCTACAAAGCTAAACTTGATTAAAAAAAAAGAATTGGGCTTAATATATGAAAAAGCTAAAATAAGTACAAGTATTCACTAATCTTTTTTTTTTTTTTTTCCTTCAGTACTGAGGATTGAACCCAGGGGCATTCTACCTCTGAGCTATACCCCCAGACCTATTTTTATTCTTTATTTTGAAACAGGGCTTTACTAAGTAGCTGAAGCTGGCTGCAAACCTGCAATCCTCCTGTCTTGGCCTCCCAAGTACTGGGATTACAAGCGTGTGCCACCACGGCCAGCTTCTGCTTATCTTTTGTGTGCACCTTTTCTGTGGCATGTTATAAAGGAATACTTTTCAGATTACTTTGGAAGATTATTCTGCCTATTTTCCTACTGGACTGGTATTCTGACTTTAGCTGCCTCAAACCAAAACAAACTCTTCTTTGTCCTAAGGACACCAGAAATGTGCTCAGGGAAGTAAGAAAGACCACCTACTTTTCTGGTATAGCCTCCTTCATCACCTGCACTATTTTCCAACACCAAGATAGATTTTGCATATTACTGATAATTCCCCAAGTCAAGGAAGACTTACATAACTCCTAGGGAAGATTTTATTACTTTAGATAAATGAAGCTGTTAAAAGAAGCAAGCAGAACTACTATCTGAGGACAAGCTCACAAATAACCCAGAGACAATCACATGAATATAGAAGGGATCCTTTAGCTTTACTGTACTGAACCTATTTTTCCAAACCTTTCTCTAACATCTACAAAACACCCAAGGAAACCTGTACTTTCATTACCTTAACTCTACAAAGGAATCACTGAAGCTGCTGGCACCTTGCAACTGGGGAGAAGGGAAGATCTGAATGCTTAACTAGGTAAGATAAACATTTATTAAGCAAACAGTGAACATTACCTTACTACCAAATACCCAAATCTTTACCTTTTTCTTTTCTGGATTTCCAACATTTGCCAGTGCTATGAACCGGGTGGCATGCTGTGTACTTTCTTGTAGAACAACATGGTTTCTAGAACATATGTGACAGATAACAGGTTACTAACACTTTACTTTTGATCTGCAATCACAAAATATGAGGATTCCATGGGACCATGAAAAGATAAGAGGTCTTAGGTCCACTACCACAAGCCATTTGATCAAAGAGAAGTTAACTATCCATCTAGTAGGATTTACCTGGCCATTTGATAGAGCAACAATCCCTATCTCACAGGGCTGTTGTTACAAAGAAATGAGATCATGTCTCTGAAAAGCGCCAAAACGCTGGTTTTTAAAGAGTAGTAAAATTGGCAAAATATGTTGAAAATTGCTAAAGCTAAGTGATGAGTATGTGTGTGAGGGTTCCGTGTGTGTGTGTGTGTGTGTGTGTGTGTGTGTGTGTGTGTGTGTTACTGGAGATTGAACCCAGAGACAATCTACCTCTGAGCTATATCCCCCAGCCCTTTTTATTTTTTTATTTTGAAACAGGGTCTCACTAAGTGGCAGAGGGCCTCACTAAATTGCTGAGGCTCACTGAAAACCTGTGATCTTCCTGTCTCAGCCTCCCAAGTACTAGGATTACAAGCGTAAGCCACCATGCCCAGCTGTAAGGGTTTATTTTACTTTTCTCTCTTCTTTCATGTAATAAGAAGCTAAAATAGTGAAAGCTGAAAAGAAATGTGTTCTAAATGGAAAAAATATGTCTCAAATTATAATACATAGTATGATTTTTTCCCCCCTGGAGAAGTACAAATACCAAAGGGTCTATGTACTACAGAAAAAGTAATAGGAACTGTATATACTGAAATACTTTTTGAACTTTTCAGTGTCTTAAAAGTATACTATACTGAACAATAATTATTTATACTTAAAAAAAAAAGTTAAACTCAATCTAAAAGAAAAACGGGAAAGAATTGATGTGAGTACTTGATTCCCAAGCTGAAATTATTCCAAAGTTATTGTATTGAAAGTTGTTTTTAAGACTACACAAAGAGCAGCGGGGCGTGGTGGCGCACGCTTGTAATCCTAGCATTCGGGAGGCTGAGACCGGAGGATCCGGGTTCAAGGCCAGCCTCAGCTTAGTGAGGCACTCCGCAACTTAGTGAGACTCGGTTTCAAAATAAAGAATAAAAAATAGGGCTGGGGGTATAGCTCGGAGGTAGAATGCCCCTGAGTTCAATCCCTGGTACCGCAAAAAAAAAAAAAAAAAAAAAAAAAAAGACTATACAAAGAGTACTTGTTTTGACCTGATGACAACAGGACTAATTGTATGACAAAGCTATAATGATTATATAATATTGTAACCTCAGACTCTCTAACTTTTAAGGGGCCTTACAGTCCAATCCTTTTTATTTCAAGTTAAGAAACAAACTCAAGAGAAGATGAATGACTTGAGGGTCACTGATTTCAGTGCCTGAGTAACCAAAAAGAACCAAGATGTTATATGGCTAAAATTAAACAGGATAGGTTTATACTGAAGATCCAAGGCAAATTCTTCAAAAAGCCAAAAAGAATGAAATGCTACTCACCGATATGGAAGCCTCTCATAATATGACTTTTCCAAAGCAGCAAAATGGTATCTGGGTTTCAAGCCTGTGGCAAGACTGGAGACCAAAGCAGAGCCACATTTTTTAGTATCCACTTCTCCCTAGTAAATAGAAACTTGGTCATCCACCAGATTCAGGAATTATCAAGAAATGCAAAGAAATAAGTAGACTCTTTGAAAATTTGTGCATGGATACAAATGTGGGCTGCAAGATTTGCACAATGAATTTCATACTTAGGGCAATCAGAGAAAAACTAAACACATAAGGGCACTGAATATTATGAATGCAGAAATAGCAAAAATTATCTGAAGCCAGAGGTTAAAAGGTAAGGTAACTTCTGCATGCTGACATCCAAAACATAAGTTATTAAAAGCTTTTTTAGAAAGTAAGGTCTTTCTCTGGAGCCCACAAACTATAATGCGCATTGTAGTACACCTGTATACTTGACAGTACAGATGGCCATAGTAACTGCAAAAAATAAAAATTAAAAGCTAGCCTTCAGTCTCTATGATCCACTGAATATTCAAAGATTTCATCATATAAGCATATAATCCTTTATGTTGTTTCAAAGAAATGGTAATTTATGGAAGCGTATAACACCACCCATGTTAAAAAGCTTGCAAGTAACACGAGGTTTGTGAAAAGTTAGGTTCATTCGCAGATCCCTACCTTCTGTTAACAACCAGTAACATAATCTCTCATCCATACTACTATTTATTCTAAGAGATAGTATTAGCTGGAAATAAATCACATTTATTTTCCACTATGTAAAGCAGGGACTTTCTTTTGTCTTATATTTGCTTTCTTAAGGTTTCTGCCAAGGGACAGGGAATTGGCTTTGAAGTTAGCTGTAGTATCTTAGGGACTGAGGAAACTTTGATCAGAATCCCTTTTTATCCCCTCCCCCCACCCCAAATGAAGGAGCAACATTTTCTCATCCTTCCTTACAGAGCACCACATGTGTCTTTCTCCCTTCCACCGTCACTGTAGTAGCCTTTCTCTGGGTCTTCCCTAGCTTTGCATTGCCACTTGTTTTCTAGGTGAAGAGTAAATATGGGTTGGTAGAAGAGAACTCTGTCCCTTTCATTTAATATCCTCCTTGATAATGTCTGGTATCTTGATGGCCTTTATGGTCATAAACAACTAGTACTGTAGCTAGCAAGAAGTAGTCTACAGGGCCTTCTTCTGGATCATCAGCAATAGTTCTGAACCCATTCATGGGGTTTTGTCCCCAAATGCATTTTTTTTTTTTCCATACTGGGGATTGAACCCAAGGGCATTCTACCTGGAGCTACACCCCTAGCCCTACTTTTTATTCTTTATTTTGAAACAGGGTTTCACTAAGTTGCAGAGGGCCTTACTAAGTAGCTGAGGCTGGTCATAAACCGGGATCTTCCAGTCTCAGCCTCCCAAGTACTGGGATTACAAGCGTGCGCCATCATGCCGGGCTCCCCAAATTCGTTCTTACATTTCCTTTCACTGAAGCTCAACTGATGCTTTCTGCCCTCACATACAACCTTTTCTTTCTTTCTTTCTTTTTTTTGTTGCAGTTGCTGGGGATTGAATCCAGGGCCTCACTATGCTGAGTAAGTGCTTTACCACTGAGCTATATGCCCAGCCCAGTATTTTCAAGATCTTCCTTGGGCTGATGTCTACCAATATAGCTATCACTCCTGGTATGCATCCTTGAGATTACTTATAAAAATCCCAAGATGAAATTAAATGACAAACTCTACTGTGTCTCAATATTAAAGTATTCTTAACAACAACAAAAAAAAAAACATGAAGTCTTCAAAAGCTTATTTATGAACTTTAGATTACTAAACTCAATCCTACAATGATTTGGTTAAAAATATTTTGAGAGCCAAAATGCAAAACTCTGGAATAGAAGGGGGGAAATATAACTGCAGAGCTGCTGATAAATCTTTCCCTGAAAATTAGTGAACATTCGAAACATACTAAGAGGAAGATAGTTGAAGCAGAGAATACAATTTAAAGAACCATTCATTTATAATTAAAACTTTAGCAATTGTATCTGTGAATCATACATTTGTGAGGTTAACTTTTGCTTTGGTCAGCTGATATAGCTTTTAGAATCTTGTAAAATTTCACAACAGATTTTTAGTGAAAGGTAAAAAGAGCCCAAATACTCAATATAAAGAGAAAAAAATTAAAAAATAATAATTTGCTTTTAGAAATTCCAATTGAACAAGTACTACTCACAGAAGAATTCCCAAAGTTCCCCACATACTTGGGCCATGGGGATGTGAGCAAGATATCAACACCCTTAAACTGGGATGTTGAACACAGCACTGTTTTCAGGGAAGACACATCCTTAGGACTAAAACTGTAACCTGGGACTGGCTCAGTTAATGACTCTGTCCCACTGAGGTATACAATTTGCAGCCCCGAGCTTCCAGTGAAGATACCTTTACGACCTGGATTCAAAGAAAAATGGACAAGTTTTAGTCAAACTGCAAATAAAATGCCATCAATATGGCGAGGACTTTCTCTCCCATGCCCGTCTCTCATATAGCCATGCCATTCCATGCCTGAAGGAGTGTAAAATTTACCATATCCCTCTCCTGGCTGCTAGATATCAATGTTGCCTGGCTCCAACAGTTCAGTAAGTCTGAGCAGCCCTTATGTAGAGGCTGCTGGTGCCAAGAGGCTAGTCTGTTTACACTAGCTATAGTACAAATATTATTGATAAAAGTTGGGAAGCAGTGATTAAGAAGAAAAGGCTTCCTGCCTTTCAGGGAAGATTCTACAGAGACTTAAAAAAACCTAGATACCTGGAAACAAGAAGAGGCAATGAGAAGAAAAAACAATTGCAGGTCTAAGGAAGCTTGACATGGGTTTGACAAAAAGATTTCAAAATGTGTATCTTACAAACTGTGGTTAAAAACAACAAATATAGGTGTTGGGGATGTAGCTCAGTGGTACAGCATATTGTTAGCACATGTGTGAGTTCATAGGTTCCACTGCCAGAACTTCAAAAATAAACAAAGCAATAACAAAAACATATAAAAATCCTTCCCTCAATTTTTTGCTTAAAGGAATTCCATGTGATTAAAGCAAGATAAAATCAACTTACATGGGGGCTACAGCCAGATATAGAGACAAAAGGCCAAGATGGTGAGGAAGGAAGAAATCATTTATTTATTCATTCATTTATTTATTGTAGTACTGGATATTCAACTCAGGGACATTCTACCTCCAAATTATACCCCCAACCCTATTTTTATTTTTATTTTTGAAACAGGGTCTCGCTAGGTTGATAAGTCTCACTATTTGCTGAGGCTGTCCTTAAACCTGCAATCCTCCTCTCAGCCTCCCAAGTACTGGGATTACAGGTGTGCGCCACCATGCCCAGCTAAAGGAGAGCATTTATAGCAAAGGAAATATAGACACTTTCCAGAGAAATGAGATAATAAAGAGGAAATACAGTGCCGGGCGTGGTGGCGCACGCTTGTAATCCTAGCATTCAGGAGGCTGAGACCGGAGGATCTGGGTTCACGGCCAGCCTCAGCTACCTAGTGAGGCACTCCGCAACTTAGTGAGACTTGGTTTCAAAATAAAGAATAAAAAATAGGGCTGGGGGTATAGCTCGGAGGTAGAATGCTCCTGAGTTCAATCCCCAGTACCGGAAAAAAAAAAAAAAAAAAAAAAAAAAAAAAAAAAAAAAAAAAAAAAAAAAAAAGAGGAAATACAAAGAATAGTGGAGCCATTTTAGGAAAAAATAATTTCAACAATCCAAAACGCAATAAATTGAAAGCAAGTTGGGGAGAAAACAAAAGCATATTTGATGGTGCTATTTAAAATGGCCAGATAATGAAAGAACCACTAAAAGCAATACAGAGAGTTGTAGAGGGGTAAAGTTTAACCTGAAATTGAAGAGTAGACGCGAAAATGGAAAAAGGACAAAGATAGTAAAACAAAAACAAAAAACAAGGATCAGTACTAAAAGCCTGAGCTGCCAAAATCTTTGAATGAAACCTAGAACACAGCTAGCTGGGAGACTAACAAGTGAGCTGCAGATATCCAGCAAGGTTTGTGGTAAGTCTGTGGTAGACGGACTTTCTTTTTAATTGAACATAATTTATACCTTAAGTACTCCATGCACTGTAGGCAAGGAGTTTAACCCTCTAGCTGGCTGAATGAGTGTGTACTGGCTAGGGGAACATGAGGAGATTGAGGGGAAGCAGGGTGACAACAAAAAGAGCACCACTTCCTAAGGGTATTGACACAAACTTTGGGAAAGAACCCCCTCAATCTCTATTCTCTCAGGTAGTAATAGCAGAAGAATCCAACCAAAAATTTCTTGGGATATTAATTTCTGAAAACTTCCATATGTTCATTATAAACACGAGAAATATCAACTCACCCAGATAAGTAATGTTTTCAGCTAATTCACACCCATCAACATCTTGGAAATATTTTACTGTTTCCTGGTTATTGGCACCAAGCACATATGTCTGAATAGGAGCTAGTGAGGGAAACAGACATGACATCACATAGTTACCAGATCTGCAATGGAACTTGAGAAATGCTTCCCTGTAGAAAAACCACCCATAGCAAACCTGAAGAGTCTGTATACCCCACAGCGACCCTACACGGCACGGAACATGCTCATCACTGAAGACGGTGTAACCCAACCTGTGGCTTGACTAGTCAATATTGTCTCCAGGCCAGGGAGGAGACATTTCAAAGTATGTGATCAATGTATGCAGTGAGGAAACATAGACTCTTAAAAGCTTAATAAAAAGCACTAAAACTGGAAAAAAGAAAGGACACACTTGGTTGTATTTATTTAGTCCTTGCCAATTTAGACAAGTATATTACTTTTCTGAAAGTAAACTGAATCAAATTCAAAATGTAAACATGTGAATTATGTATATGCATTCTGTCCAGCGCAATTTAGAGCTTAAGAGAGAAATTCTTAAGTAACTAATATGTGAAAAACAACCCAGCAAGAATTGTGGCTCTTGATATTGTGTTAGAAACCAGATGTTAATAAAAACTTCTATACCTTTCTTGATGCCAGTCTTATACTCCTCCCATTCAGCATCTGGGGTGGAGCCAAAGAAATTTCCTACACACAACAGCAGCTAAAATGAGTTTTTTAAACAGACATATGAGATTTTCAAATATAAAACAGTGCATATATTATTGATAGTAACATTCAGCTAATTATCCTATTTAATGCTCTCAAACTGGGTTTTAATTATTCATCATTTTGCAAAATTTCAAGACTTTTAAAGGCATAACTCTTTAGTAGCTAATGTAATTGTTACCAAGTTTATAAATGGCTAAATTTTGGCTCACTGGCTGTCAAATTCAAGTTGAGGAAAGGGAAGTAGTCAGGGAACCAAGCTTTCAAAAAAAGTCAGACTTAGGCCAGGCATGGTGGCACACACTTGTAATCTCAGTACTTGGGAGGCTGAGACAGGAGGATTGTAGGTTCAAGAATAGCCTTGACAATGTAGCGAGACTCTCAGCAACCTACCAAGACCCTATTTCAAACTAAAAAATAAAAGCAGGGCTGGGGGTGTAACTCAGAGGTAGAATTCCCCTAGGTTCAAACCCCAATACAAAAAAAAAAGTCAAACTTCAAGCCCTCCTCAAGTATTCCTAGTTTTACTCTGTCACTCCATGGCTTTCTCTGCCATTCTACCGTCTTTCTGCTTCATTGGCAATATATGGCAATGAAGAAATAGACCTTTAAAGAACACCTCTGTGAAATATAAAACTTAAAATATCAAATATCCTGGGATATATGGAGCACAAAAAATACATTTCCTGTGTGTTGTCTTTACTCCATTTTTAACCCAATGAACAAATTATCCTCATGCCTAGAATACTCTTCTGTATCCTAAGAGTTTAGTCCAGTTGACAACCATACACAACATTTACTTCATAGATACATTATTTGATTTGATCCATACCATATACTCATGCAATAGATTTGTGCTTTCCAAAACTAGAGGTCAGAATCACCTAGGGAACCTACTGAGGCACTCCGCAACTTAGTGAGACTCGGTTTCAAAATAAAGAATAAAAAAATAGGGCTGGGGTTATAGCTCGGAGGTAGAATGCCCCTAAATTCAATCCCCAGTACCGCAAAAAAAAAAAAAAAAAGAATCACCTAGGGAAGTTTTGCTAGCTGTTTTCAGTTTTTATACAATAAAGTAACAAGATTCAAGTGCAAAATGTATAAAAAGGTCTACAGTAAATAAGTCCTCCTTCTTCCATCACTCCAGTTACTGAGTTTTCATGCTAACAAAAGGAACTTAATCTAACAAAAATGGAGAATTGCGATAAATCAAGAAATTAATGAAGAAGCCTGAACTTTATTCTCGCATTCAAAAGGAACATCTTACATCAAAGTTTCCACTTTTCTTCTGAATTGCTCGAACTCTGTTGAATATAACATCAAACTTTCCTTCAACGTCTCCACATGCCAAGCTGCAAATAAAACATAAACATATGGCAATTCAGAAAACACAAATGGGCCTGCCAAGTTTGGGTGTGTATGTGTGTGTGTATGTTTTTCAAACAAGTCTTCTTGGATGAGGTAGACATGTGATCCAGTCTCTCTGCAATCAGCTTGAGAGGTTCAGTGAGCAGCTCCATCTGAAGGTCTCATCATACCTTCAACTCACCATATCTAAAATTTAGCTTTGCATTGTCTCCACAATTGAGTTAGCTGCTTCTTATTCCTAAGTTTTCTCTATGGGACTATCACCAACTTGGTCACCAAGAATCAAAAATCCCCCATCTAGTCACCAACTCCTATCAAGCCCTTTTTCACATACATTCTGTCCTTTTTATTCCACTGTCTCCACCTCATTAGAGGCTTTAGTCACTCATTCAATAAAAACATACTGTATACCTATACTCTGCTAAGTGCAATGTGCCAAGATGTCAGAAGTATGAAGAAGACTCAGTTAAAGTCTCAGAGTTTACAGTCAGGGAAGGGAAGACATTGTAATTGTTAAAAACTTCCACAAAGGACTACGATAAGAAGTCTTTGTAAAGTGTTACAAGAAGGGGGTAGAAAACGGCAAAAGCTGAGGTTAGCCCCAAATTGTGAAGTAACTCATTCTATCATCTCATTTCTGAGTTTTTCTAATTATGATTTATATGACTTTTCAACTTCTTATATCATTTTCTCAATGTCTTTTGGCTTGATATATTACAATTCCTGTTGTTTTGTCAGTATGTCTTTCTGGTGTGGTTTTATTGTCCATATCACTGAACTTTTTTTTTTTTTTTGCAGTACTGGGGATGGAACCCAGGGGTATTCTACCTCTGAGCTATACCCCCAACCCTATTTTTTATTCTTTATTTTTTGAAACAGGGTCTCACTAAGTTGCGGAGGACCTCACTAAGCAGCTGATGCTGGCCACGAACCCAAATCCTCCGGTTTCAGCCTCCCAAGTACTGGGATTACAAGTGTGCGCCACCACGCCCGGCTCATATCACTGAATATTTTCAAGAAGGATAGTGATATGATCATCTTATATGTTTTTATAAAGACTGCTTTAGTAATAATAGATGATGGTCTGGTAGGGCATGGTGGCAAATACCCTGTAATCCCAGTGCGGAGGTTGAGACAAGAGGATCACAGGTTCAAGGACAGCCTCAGCAGCACAGCAAAACTCTCAGCAACCTTGTGAGACTCTTTCAAAAAAAAAAAAAAAAACTTTAAAAAGGGCTGGGGGTGTAGCTTGGAGGTAGAATGCTCCTGGGTTCAATCTCCAGTAGCGCACGCGCGCGCACACACACACGCACACTCACATGGTCTGGAGAACCATATGACATAGGCAAAACTATCAATAAAAAAGTCAATAACTAATGGAAATAGGGAAGAGAGAAACAGATAAGAAATTCAGAATTTTAACACAAATTGAAATGGGAAGTAGGATCAGAAATGAAAGAGAATAAGGAGTGAAGAGTAACTGCAAGGCTGAGTATTACAGTCATGTGATAGGACAGAGGGAGAATTAGAAATATAATTAATCTGGTATTGAATATAAAGTACAGAATATGCTTATGTCTCCTCTACTTCCTTCTCTTCTTCCTATTCACTTTACATAAAGCCATCAGTTTATATTCCTTTCTCAAAAACACCAGGAAGTTCCCTATTGCTTGTGGAAACACAACTTTACATAGCCCTAGGTTGTCTTTTCAGTGCTTTCTCCAAGTTTTCCTAACTGAAACCACCCAATACTATGTTTGATAGCTCTGCCTCTGCCATTCCCTAGGATAGTTACCTCTCCTATCAGTCTCACCCAACCTATCCTGAGTCTGTTCTTCTTGTCCCTCAAGGCCTAACAAATCTCTAAAACCTTCCTGATCACCTCAGAAAGTCACTACTTTCTCAAAATCTCAGAAATGTGTATAACATCTTAGAGCAAGCTCTGTCATAAATTATCCGGCTGTTTTTTGTATGTGTGTGGTTCTGGGGATTGAACTCAGGGGCATTCTACCTCTGAGCTATACCCCCAGTCCTATTTTTTATTCCTTATTTTGAAACAGGTCTCACTAAGTTGCAGAATGCCTCACTAGGTAGCTGAAGTGGGCCACGAACCCGGATCCTCCAGTCTCAGCCTCCCAAATGCTGGGATTACAAGTGCGCACCACCACGCCTGGGCAATTATCAGGCATTTTTATTTATCTTCTGAGCACCCCTTCTTCTAGGAAGTCTTCCAGTTCCTATTATCCTATTAGTTACCAATTCTTGGTGCTTCCACAGGATCCTGCACCCTTTTATCACGGTAGCTGTCACCAGAAATTATAATTGTTTCTGGAAGTCTGTATATCATAAGGCACCTCAAAATTCATTATCCCTAGCAACACAAGAAATAAAAATTGAAAATTGGTCTAGGAATGTAGCTCAGAGGTAGAATGCCCATGGATTCAATCCCCAGCACCAACACTAGCAATAAATAAATAAACAAGCAAGCAAACAAACAAACCTTCACTCCCTGGACTTTTCTGCCTAATCCTCTAGCTGTTCACCCTACCTAATCCTAGCTGTTCTCTACTTTGGCTCTGATTTGTTCCCCACATTGCAACCAGAATCACTTTCCAAAATAAAAATTTGATCATGGCAAGGCGTTCTTAAACATTTCAATTTCTCTAGGCTAAAGACAGAAATATTTACCACAGCTTATTCCTCACTTTCTCGGAGAGGCATTTCCTGATTCCTTCCACCGCATCAGATTCCACTATTATATAACCTTCCAGAACCGTGAGCCGTTTTTTCCTGGCACTTACCACTTTCGTATTTTACATTGATCCGTATTGAGAACCTCCATCTGTGCAACGCCTAGCTAGCACTGTGCCTGGCACACTACAGGTGTTCAATAAATACATGAATGAATGAATGAATGAATGAATGAATGAATGAATCCCCCGTCACCACCCAACGTTCCCCCCTCCCCCGCGTAAATGCGTCAAGGCAGGGGCACTAACTATCCTATCTGCTACTGCACAGGGCCCATCGATGGGCCTAAGGTCTAAGTATGTGGCTAATAATAAAGTCGGGTGAAGGAAAAAATAAAGGAGCGATGATGTGTCATAAGCCCCGACACACACACACACACACACACACACACACACACACACACACACACACACACACTTCCGATTCGGTCGGGTAACTCACATGCGCAGAGATTTCTGAGCCATCAGTCCCAACAGCCTAGGTTGTAAGGACCACCTAAAGCTGAGTCCCAACAGTGCTCTCGGAAGAATGCCTCGGCACTGTAATATTACGTCACACACCCCAGCCAATGAGAGTTCAGTTATCTACGGAAAGCGCCGAGGGACAAAGTCCTTTATGTGGTGGTTTCGCCTCAAGGAGAGGGTTAGAAGGAGGAAGCGGAAGTGACGAGATGAATTCTAATCATGATTACTTCCCTCCTCCCCCCAGGAGCAGTTGAAAATAATGAGCCGTTAGCAAGTTCCCTACACAGAGTTGGGCCCTAACGTAACCATACCGGTCTAGTTGGTAAGGCAGAGCCCCTCCATTCATACTGTTTAAAGTTTTTAACGTCTCAAAACGTTAAAAGAATAAAAGCCATCATCTCCATTCGGTGTATCAGCACGTTGACAAATTTGCTCGTGCACTTTTATTCTCATCGAATCATTTGAAAGTAATGTGCAGACATCAGTGATATCTCAGCATGCATCTGCTAATAAGGACATTGTCTTATCGAACCATAATACTGTTACCACACCTAGGAAAATTAACATGAATTCAATTATATCACCTAATCCACATCCACATTTAAGGTTCTCCAGATTGACTTTATGCCTGAGTTTATTTTCATTCAGGAACCAATCACATTTTATATTTGGTTCTATCTGTGTGTGTGTGTGTGTGTGTGTGTGTGTGTGTGTGTGTGTGTGTGTGACCTTTGGCACTGGAGATTGAACCCAGGGATGTTCTACCTCCCAGTTACACCCTCAGCTCTTTTTATTTTTAAATTTGAAGAGTCCCACCAAGTTGCCAAGAATCTAAATTGCTCAAAGTGGCAATCCTCCTGTCTCCGCTTCTCAAACACTGGGATTACAGGAGTGTGCTGCCACCCCTTGTTTCTAGTTTCTTTCATCTAGTTTCTTTTAATCAGCAAAAGCCCAGTTGCCTTTTTTATTTTATTTTTTACCACATTGACTTTTCTGAAGAGTTCAAACCAATTAGTAGGAAACAACAGTCTTTAAGGAAATGGAGAAAGTTCTTAATAATGATACACCCAAGTAATTCAGAATTAAAATAAGCTTAAGAGTCACACAGCTGGTTTTTTCCCCCTACAATTTCTGCAATGCCTTTTTGGGAAATACTAAGTTCCTTGTCATGTGAATACTGATACCACATACTTTGCAGGCACCGTAAGCATACTTTTTTTCTTCTTCCTATTGTTGGGGTTATACAGTATTGCCCAGGAGTGATACTCAAAACTACATCTTTAAGAAAGTAGAAATTTGCCAAACACAGACAGGCAATAATTCCAAGATGAGAAATAATAGTAGGATATGAAAACTCACCCATGGAATTCTATATTATCTCTGCAATTTTTCTGTAAATTCAAATCTATTCTAAAATAAATTTTATGAAAACTCATCTATGGAAATTTAAGGTAGCAGGAGATAGTGTAAGTAATAAGTGTAGGAGTAATAGGAAATAGAATTAATCTCTTTTAAATAGGGGCCTTGTATACATGGTAAGAAGTTTGGCTTTTTCAAAGAGGCCAAGAGGAATTCTAAGCAAGAGTAATATGGCTAGTTTACATTTTACAAAGATTGCTGTGGCAGTAGTATAGAGGGTGGGTTAGAAGGACAGTTAAGATTAGACGGGACCACAATAGTCTAAAAGAGCACAGGATAAATTATGGAACAGACACAGTGGGAAAAGAAACAAAAATAAACCCTTTTGGAAATGTAATTAGGGACCTCAGGCACCTTCCTAACTGCTAACACACTACTCTGGATAAGGTTGCCTTTCTTCCAGACTGGACTGGCCATTCAGTCACTGTTTGTTTGTTTTGTGGTTCTGGGGATTGACCCAAGGGCATTCTACCTCTGAGCAACAGCCCTAGCCCTATTTTTTTTTTTAATTCTTTAGTTTGAAACAGGGTCTCACTGAGTTGTAGAGGGCATCACTAAGTAGCTGAGGCTGGCTGCGAACTCCTGATCCTCCTGTCTCAGCCTCCCAAGTAGTGGGATTACAAGCATGTGCCACCACACCCAGCAGTAACTCTTATCCTGTGATGTCTTTAGTGTGAAAGGATGACAGTCAGTTTCCTAGAAGCTCCCCTAACTCCACAAACACAAGAAAGAATTTATAAAACATTTTATTTTATGAATATCTACCCCCACCTCCCCACTCAACACATACACATCTTGTCTTTATAGCATTTCCAAAAGGGAACACATTCAACATATCATCCTACTCCAGATATCTCACTCACATAGAAAAGAGACAAGAGGGGTCCATCCCATACCTCAAGCTATTTAAACACTCCTTTTACTAGTTCTGCTGAAACTATAAGACTTGGCCTGGAATTGTTTTAGGATTTTCTATTACTGCAATGTTATGGAAAAGTAAATGACTGACATTTAGAAGGTGGTAGACTGCAAAGAACACATTTGTTTTGTTTTCTTCTTTTAATTTAGAATCTTGTTAACAATACATTAGCATCATTAATAGAAAAAGACAATCATGTACACAGTAACTCAAAAACCAGCCACTTAAGAAAATAATGTAGTAATCACCGACTACTGGAGAAAACAAAGTCCTGAACTTTGAGAGTCTCTGTCCTGAATGGATGATAAAGCATTCAAGTAAAAGGTAAGGGGTTATAAGTGTGAGTTTCTGAGGGACACTGCCTCAGCGGAGGTTCAGGAGTAGCCACAGTCCTCCAGTTTATCCAAAATTGGGATGTTCCTGGGATGACCAGCACAGCTGCCTTTTAGGGAGCTCTGAGAATTCATCAACCTCAGGATTCAGGTGTTATAAAACATTCTTCCACATTAAAAAAAAAGGCTTAATCCCATAGGAATGAGTTTTTCATCGCTTCTCCAGCTTCTTGTACTTGGCTTCTGTGTGGGGGAGAGGAGGGCATTACATTTTTAACACTGGCTCTCACAAAGATACTTTTTAGTTAGATTTCCAAGTAAGTTCAGATATGCATATTATACTTTTTAAAATCTATTGCCTTCAACTTCATCATCTGTCCAAACATACAGATCATTGATTCATGCAACTTGAAATAATCAAACATATATACCTAGAATTGAGAGGCCAAAACAAGTTCACTAAGTTCTAACTCTGTCAATAGCAGCTGCTTGGACAGCCTCATCAAAATTAAGCAGATCTAAGCCGGGCGTGGTGGCGCACGCTTGTAATCCCAGCATTCGGGAGGCTGAGACCGGAGGATCCGGGTTCAAGGCCAGCCTCAGCTACCTAGTGAGGCACTCTGCAACTTATCCAGACCCGGTTTCAAAATAAAGAATAAAAAATAGGGCTGGGGGTGTAGCTCGGAGATAGAATGCCCCTGAGTTCAATCCCCAGTACCGCAAAAAAAAAAAAAAATTAAGCAGATCTAATGGCGCATGGCATCAAGAGCCTTACTAAGTATAGAAAATTGCTTCTCTAGGCACTATCCCAGGCACCCTCTGCAAACCTGAGCCCTAAGAAAGTATGAATGTATGTTTTACTTTTTATATTTTTATCCTTACATTTCACTCTAGGAAAGCAATTTGGAAAGATGTAGAGATTTAAAACCCCATCAAATATGCATCTTGCTGTGACAGCTCTCTTTTTCTTCTAAAATCACAAAAGCATCTGATGCAATGTCTCCTACATGGTAAGGTTCACAGTGAACACTTACCAAATGTAATTGTAGACAATGAAACCGATTGTTGATCACTATCCATGTCACATCTCAGCCTGCTACAAACCTTTCTCTCTCTCTTTTTTTTTTTTGGTACTGGGGATTGAACATAGGCATTCTACCTCCAAGCTACATACCCAGCTGTGCATGTGTGTGTCCGCGCGCGCACTCGAGGGGGGTGTATATGTTGTGTTTTACTGGAGACTGAACCCAGGGGCATTCTACCTCTGAGCTACACTCCCCCCGCCCCAGCCCTTTTATTTTTGTTTTTGTTTTTGTTTTGTTTTTTTTTTTTTGCAGTACTGGGAATTGAACTCAGGGGCATTCTATCTCCAAGATATACCCCCAGCCCTATTTTTTATTCTTTATTTTTGAAACAGGGTCTCACTAAGTTGTGGAGTGCCTCACTAGTAGCTGAGGCTGGCCGCAAACCCAGACCCTCCGGTCTCAGCCTCCTGAATACTGGGATTACAAGCGTGCACTACCACACCCAGCCCTTTTGATTTTTTGTTTGTTTATTTATTTATTTATTTTTTTAAGCAGAGTCTGGTTAGGTTGCTGAGAGTCTGGCTAAGTTGGTGAGACTGGTCTCACTATGTTGCTGAGGCTGTTCTCGAACCTGTGATCCTCCTGTCTTAGTCGCCCAAGTACTAGGATTACAGGTATGTGCCACCATGCCCGGCTAGAAATTAGTCTTTCAAGAAAACCTTTGACTGACTATTCCCTTTTCAAAGACATACATATCCACATTATTAGAGATGATTCAACATGCCAAACTATAATTATGAGCTTGAGCATTAAATAAACTTGGTTTGGAATATGGCTCTTCCATGTGCTTTACTAGTTTTGTGTCTTTAAAAAAGTTACTTAACTTCTTTTTTTATTTATTTTTAATTGGTGCATTGTAATCAAATATCTTTGTAAGATACAAGATGGTAGAGGCATACATGCACACATTACTCATTTAACCCTTCCCCAATTCCTGCCCTATTCCCTACCCTCCCTCCTTCTCATGATCGGCTTAGTGATGACTTTGATATGTTTGTGAATGTACCTCATGTGCATTGGGGAGTTTCCCTCCCCCCATCACCTTCAGTTAGGTTGCCTTCTTTGCTCATTTAAGGTTTCTCTTTCTTCGTCTAGAGTCCCTCTTTTGACCCACTTTCTCCCTAGCTTCCACATATTAGGGAGAGCATACTATTTTTTACTTTTTGTGACTGACTAATCTTACTTAACAATGTTTTCCAGTTCCATCCATTTCCCTGCAAATGACATTATTTTGTTCTTCTTTATGGCCGAGTAAAATTCCATTGTGTACATCTCCCATACTTAACTTCTTAAACCACATTTTCCTCCCCTATGGAATGGGAATTTAAACATCCTGTACTTACCTCACAGACCATAGGGAGGATAAAAAACTCACTAGGTTTTAACAAATCATTGTAGGCATACTATAAATGTTAACTATTACTTTATTTACGGACATACTGGCAAGAGGTACTCTTTATTAAGTCAAAACAGAAATAAAAGTGGTTACCCAGTTTTTTTGAATATGCATCCAACTTGTAGGCTGCCTGCTCAAGAGCTGCTACCTGCTCCTCAATTACATTGATCTGATCCAGATAAGGCTGTAGTCCTGCATCTTTAAAAACAAACCACATGTTTACATATCCTTCATAAGAAGTGGAAAAAGAGAAGGGGAAAGTAAGTCTGCTAGTTATCTCTCCAGTTAAGCCTCAGACAGATTAAGTAGGGTGACTTGATTCGCATCATCATTAGCAGGGAAGATGCTTTAGGGACAGGGCTAACTAATCAGGCCCAACTGTGACCTAGCCCAAGTACATCTCTTTCACCTACTAATTTTCCTTTCTTTTTAATTTCTTCTTCTTCAAGCAATCTCTCTATTACTGATTCAATTTCTTAGGTACTCCGATACAAAGAAAGGATGTCACAGTGACAAGAAACACAAATATAAATCAATGAAAAAATGCAGTTGACCACTTAGTGTTTTCCATGAATAGATTTTCTGTGTATAGGGTAGTCCTTTATGGATTTCATTGTTATATCAATTCACTAGGATCTGGCTACCACTTCGTTGCACCTCTCCTTCCAGGAAAACTTACAAAATCAAGATTTGGAAACACAAATAACCAAACCACCAAAGCATGCTTATCTTCAGAACAGAAGAAATTCACCTTAACTTCAAAATCTTCATTTTTAGAAAACAAGCTACCAAAAGACAGGGATGCCAGGTTCACCTTCTTCTCCTCCTCCTCAGTCTCAAACACGAAAGAATATAAAATAACAAACATGTTTAATTATAAAAATTATTACTTACATTTCTGGTTTAAGTCCTTTAAGTTTCTACTAATGTTTATAGCAATATCTTTCATTTCGAGGTACTTCAAACTGGTTAGTTTATTCATATTTTCCAGGAGTTTATAGTCTTCACTGGTGGCTTTAAAATAAACAGAAGTTGTGATGCTGTTAAGATTTGTCTTGAGCCGGGTATGGTGACACACACTTGTAATCCAAGCATTTGGCCTCAGCTACCTAGTGAGGCACTCCACAACTTAGTGAGACCCTGTTTCAAAATAAAGAATAAAAAAATAGGGCTGTGGGTATAGCTCGGAGGTACAATGCCCCTGTTCAATCCCCAGTACCGCAAAAAATAAAAAAGAGAATGTGGAATTTTAGGTCAATGGGTTGTTCAAGGTAGGACTTATGGAATGTCAAAGGAGCCACTTTTCTTTTCTCTCTCTCTCTCTCTTTTTTTTTTTTTTTTTTTTTCTTTTTTCTTTCGGTACTGGGGATTGAATCCAGGGGCGAAAAACCTCTGAGATATGCCCCAGCCATTTATTTATTTATTTATTTATTTATTTATTTATTTTTAATCCAGGGGCATTCTACCTCCAAGCTACACCACCAGCTCTATTTTTTATTCTTTATTTTTGAAACAAGGTCTCACTGTTGTGGAGAGCCTCACTAAATAGCTGAGGCTGGCTGTGAACCTGTGATCATCCTCCTGTCTCAGCCTCCCAAGTACTGGGATTACAAGTGTGCACTACCACACCCAGCTTTTAGTGATATCATTCTTACTTACACAAATGTTTTTTTTTTTTTTTTGAGTTTTGTGCAAGAATGGTAAAAATGGAGAAATAACAATCTGCTTAAAATTAGCTTTAAGATAAATAGTTTGGAATCTGTGGGTACTGTTATTAAAAACAAATTAATTTCTGCATAAAGGCATTCCCGGAGATTTCCATCTAGCCTTTTAAGAGGCCTACCTCTAAGCCCTTGCTTGGCAGTGTCATCCTGCACAGCCTCCACCCACTCCCAGGTCTGTGTCTCCTGCTCTGATCAATCTCTGAACTCTGGACTCATGTGCAAGTCAACTGAGTATACTAATAATATCTAGAAGCAGCCAAGCTAAAACTGAACACACTATTTTCACACTAACCGTTGTTCCTCTTGCCAGCTTCCCTATTTTGGTAATGGTACCACCCAGACTTAAAGCCTCAGAAACATCTTTGGCTGCTCAACATGCACTTCAACAAGTCCTATAAAGTCTACTTCTATAATGTTCTTGTACCCACACTCCCTTTTCTGTTTCTTTTACCATCACTCTGCCTCAGACCATCATTACTTTTCATCTGAACTATTGCTCATCTGTCTCTGGTCTCTCTCCTCCATATCTGTACTCTCACTGCTATCAAATTATAGTCTCTCTAAAACAAAGTTGACACACTCAAATACCTAGAAGCCAGTAAGATAATGTTAATGGGTAAAGCAAGTCAGGTGTTTGAATAGTAAACACATAGGACATTTCTTTACTTCCACAAAGAAATATGCTCCCTCTCACTTCTTAGAGGATGTGGTCCTCTTAATCTATCACTTACTTTATCAGTTTTCATAGAAACATTGCTATGGAAAACTACTTCTATACCAATAAAACAATCATAAAAGAACAGTGATAAATGGCAATAATAGGTCTTAGTAAAGGGGAAAAAACAGAGTAGCAAGGACAAACTAAATCACACTAATGCTTTTAAAGGCAACAGCTGCTCAACTCTGGTCAGTTATAGCTGCATGACATTTGGCATTACATTAATATTGCCAAGTCTTTGGAATTTAGAGAGAAAGCAAAATCTAGATTTTGTTACTTGACTTCTCTCTCTCTCTCTTTACATATATATTATATATGTACATACATATATACATACATACATGTATATGCAAACAATCAGGCTGATAAGTCAGAGATTCATAACCCTCTCACATTCTACATCAAGCCTTTTTTCATAGATTCTGGTTCACAAATTTAACTTACAGCAATTTCCTGAGAAAGTAAAACAATATAATAAATGCTTATGAGAGGTCACACTGATCAGATCAGACTTCACTTTCTGACTCTCCTTCACACACAGGTCATTTGTCCTGGAAACACGCACTGGGCCAAAAACTAGCCCTGTCCCAAAAGGTGGGTCATCAAATCTTCAGACCAACTTAATAGGTCTCTAAATCTGCAGGTCACTCCCCACTCCCCAATTTCATTTCTTTACCCCAATAAACATCTTCTGCTTTAGCTAGACTGCTTGCTTATTCCACCTCTTTAGCTAATTGTATCATTTCCCCCTTTCCGACCATTCTTTCCCATCACAAACATGCTCAAAATACACCTCTCCCAGGGAAGCATTTCTTGATTAATATTGTTCAATATTAACATTCGACTTGTCTCTTCCTCGTCCTTACGCTACAGAGGCCTGCAGAGTTTTATTAAGTACATATTCTTAAGTGTTTCTGAAAGTGGTTCATGAGCTTCTCCAGGGAAGGAATGAAGCGCTTTCTCTCCCATTCAGGACCTCCCCAGACTTCCAACAGACCTGTCTCAGGGAATGTATGGTAGGAAAGGGAGCCACTAAAGGATGCTGCTAAAGCACCTCCCACGCCTCTGCCTGGCTGAACCCAACTCCTGCCAAACTCAATCCAGACCGCGGCGCCTCACCCGTCAGTTCCCCAGTCAGGTAAGTGGCCATTTTGGAGAACATGTCCCGGCAAAGCTCAGTGATGTCAGCCTCGGCGGGCTCCTTTGCTTCCTCAGCTGTCTCCACGGCGGCGTCATCTGGGCCAAGGGAGAATGAGTAAATGCCCTGCCCTACACCTGGCCCTAATCCAGCCAAGGCAACCTCATCGTACGTCCCTCCCCGCCTGTCCTCATTCGATCAAGTCGGCTCCATTCTCCATCTGCCACATTTTCCTGCCCTCACCTCATCCTTGCACACCTGACGCGCCAACTTCCTCCCTTGCACAGGCCCCCGGCTCAAACCTGATCCTCCAGCCAAATCATCTCAGTTGCCCTGACAGGACAAACACACAGGTGCACCCCTCCGCCCTGCCAGGTCCTTCTCCCGAGCCCCAGGGCCTCTGCGGGACACTTCATCTCCATCCGCGCCTGGTACCTCGAGCCGGCTCCACGCGTCGCGTAGCGGTGACAGCCTCCGCCGCGGCCGCCATGCCCGGCCCCGCGCAGCTTCCGGTTTGGGGAGTCTGCGCATGCGCGCCAGCGTGCCCCCGCCCCGCCCCGCCCACGCTCTCAGGCTTTAAGTGTTGTGCATCCTCCCGACTTACTCCTCGAATAATGACTTTTAATAAAGTACAAGCATGAAGCCAAAATTGAAGGCAAGATAGGCTATCACGAATCCAGACACTGCTGAGTCACGACATCTGGGACTGCAAATGAGCTCATCTCTAAAGCCACACCCTGGAACGCCCACTTGGCTAATATCACCCACCACCTGTGTGGGCCAAGTAGCCCACTGACCAGTCACTGGAGACTGGTTGCCTGCTCCGCATCCTGGTAGCTGTCAGTCATCAAAAGATTGCTCAGAGAATCCAACATTTTGCTGGTAGGCTTATCCAGGCTTTGGGAAACCTCAGGCCTTGATCCCTGGTCCTAAAAACTCTCCTTCTCAACAATGTCCTGGGATTAACACCAACTCGCTGGTGCATTTTTCAAAGCTGGTTACCTGCTTCTCTTTAGTTGATACAGCCTTTGTTGAAGAAAGCTTGGATCATTTGTTTTTTAGGACTGAGGGTATTTCTTTTCTTTTTTTTTTTTTTTTTTTTTTGCGGTACTGGTG